>ONZH01011146.1:0-30361 GCA_900303285.1 Rhinella marina
AGACCTGTGCTAGGGCAAAGGTTCCTCGACAACTCCCAGAAGGGCTATTACATCTGCTCCCTTTGCCCAACAGGCCCTGGTCTCACATTTCCATGGATTTTATTACTGATCTTCCTCTCTCCAAAGGTAGGTCAGTAATCTGGGTGGTGGTGGATCGTTTTTCTAAAATGTGCCATCTGGTCTCGTTGAAAAAATTGCCTACAGCTAGAATCCTTGCAGGGTTGTTTATCCGCCATATTTTACGCCTTCATGGAATTCCATCTAACATAGTGTCTGACAGGGGGGTTCAGTTCGTGTCGAGGTTCTGGAGAGCGTTTTGCAGTAGGTTGGGTATCTCGCTGTCCTTCTCCTCCGCCTTTCACCCCGAGACGAATGGGCAGACTGAAAGACTTAATCAGTCACTTGAGCAATATCTTAGGTGTTTCGTGTCTGAATGTCAGGAAAAGTGGAGTGAGTACCTGCCAATGGCCGAGTTCGCTCTAAATAATCATGAAAGTTCCTCGACACGACTGTCCCCATTTTACTGCAACTATGGTTTTCATCCCAGATATTCCGCCGTAACTGGTAACGAATCTAGATTCTCCTCGGTTAAGGACGTCGCTAATCGACTGTGCACAGTCTGGGCAAAGAGTCTTGAGACTCTAAAAAATGCCCAACTCAAGCAGATCAAATATGCGAATAAGAAACGCCGTCCCGGTCCTGAATACGTAGTTGGTGACAAAGTGTGGCTCTCAACTAAAAATCTCCGTCTTCGAGTACCATCAGCAAAGTTTGCTCCACGCTTTATTGGTCCCTACATCATCACAGAAATCATAAATCCTGTATCGTTCAGATTGTGACTTCCTGGTTCTCTTTGTGTACATCCGGTTTTTCATAAGTCTTTGTTGAAAAAATATATTCCCGCTGTAATCGCTCGTTCTCCACCTCTACCCGTGGTTGTTCAGGGAGAGTTGGAGTTCGAAACTGAACGAATTATTGACTCTCGCAAAGTACAGAATTCTCTCCAGTACCTTGTACATTGGAAAGGGTATGGTCCTGAGGAGCGTGTCTGGGTGGCTGCCAGAGATCTTCACGCTCCCAGACTCGTTAAAAAATTCCACCAATCTTACCCTTCCAAGCCTAGAGGTCCTGTTGAGGGTCCGGAGGCCCCTCTCGGGGGGGGAAGGGGGGGGTGTTCTGTCAGGATTCGGGGGCGCTGTGGTGGATGTTGGGCGGGTGCGGGCGTTCCCGTGTCCTGACGCTATGCGGCTATGCCATGAAGGCCTGCTGCACGCAGTCTCCTATTAACATTTGTTGTAGAGATGTGTCTGCTGCTAGAACTCTGTGTGGCATTGACCTGGTCTCCAATCTGACAATCTGAGCTGCTTTTAACCTGCGATTTCTGAGGCTGGTGACTCGGATGAACTTATCCTCCGCAGCAGAGGTGACTCTTGATATTCCTGTCCTGGGGCGGTCCTCATGTGAGCCAGTTTCTTTGTAGCGCTTGATAGTTTTTGCGACTGCACTTGGGGACACTTTCAAAGTTTTCCCAATTTTTCGGACTGACTGACCTTCATTTCTTAAAGTAATGATGGTCACTCGTTTTTCTTTACTTAGCTGCTTTTTTCTCGCCATAATACCAATTCTAACAGTCTATTCAGTAGGACTATCAGCTGTGTATCCACCTGACTTCTGCCCAACACAATTCATGGTCCCAACCCCATTTATAAGGCAAGAAATCCCACTTATTAAACCTGACAGGGCACACCTGTGAAGTGAAAACCATTTCAGGTGACTACCTCTTGAAGCTCATCAAGAGAGTGTGCAAAGCAGTAATCAAAGCAAAAGGTGGCTACTTTGAAGAACCTAGAATATAAGACATATTTTCAGTTATTTCACACTTTTTTGTTAAGTATATAATTCCACATGTGTTAATTCATAGTTTTGATGCCTTCAGTGTGACTCTACAATTTTCATAGTCATGAAAATACAGAAAACTCTTTGAAAAGGTGTGTCCAAACTTTTGGTCTGTGCTGTATATTTTATTTTTTTTCCACGTTTATATATATATATATATATATATATATATATATATATATATATATATATATATATATACTCATGTTCTTCAATTTCAGCCTAACATTTTTCCAAAGTCATTTGTCTTTTATATATTTGTAACCCATATTCATATTTATCTGTCTGTACTGTGTGTGTGTGTGTGTGTGTGTGTGTGTAATAAATAAATTAAAAAAAAAAAAAAAAATATATATATATATATATATATATATATATATATATATATATATATATATTACCCAAGATATAAAAATATTAAAAGTGTACTTTTATGGTCAATAATTGATCCTAAGTATTTATGGGGCAAAGTCTGGGGGTTACAAATTAATCTCAATTGCCTCATTGAGGCAATATGGTTTGAGGTTATTTAATTTAAAAATCCAGTACATTTCTCTCCTCTTAATGACACCAGAATTACTATGCATATTTGTACAAGAACGAAAGATTTTGAGGAGCAGAGTAAAACCATCTCCACGAAATTCCTTGATAAAGGCTATCCAAAGGAATTGATATCATGAGCCCTAAAAAAAGTGTCCACCCTTAAACAAGTTGATTGCCTGCCGTCTAGTTGAGACCAACTCAGAATGGACCATGATACCTATGGATGTAGTTTCATCACCACGTATAATCAAAGTTATAATAACATTAGGTCCATTTTGACCAAACATTGGTACATTTTAAAAAAAGACCCCGATTTAGCAAATATCATCCCAGATAAACCGCTGCAGACGTACAGACGTGCCACTACTCTTAAAAATACCTTGGCTCCTAGTAAACTCAAACAAGTAGTTGAAATAACAAAAAGGGAAGGAAGTACGGGGGCAAGACACATAGGCAGTCACAAATGTAGGCAACCGAAATGCCTATGTTGCAATTCCATCTGCCAAAGAGTTTCCTTTACCAACCAAAAGAAGGATGAAATTTTTTCTATAAAGGAACCACTGAACTGCAATTCCTCACACGTGATCTACATCTTCGAGTGCTCTTGCAAATTACAATATGTCGGTCGTACAATTCAGACACTCCGAAATAGGCTTAACAAGCACAGGTCGAATGTAAGAAAGAAGTTCCCCAATCACAGTGTGCCACTGAAGTCCATGATGGTTCTTTTAGAGGTTTTAGCGTCACACCAATCGAACAAATACCGCAACATATGCGTAGTAATTCTGGTGTCATTAAGAGGAGAGAAATGTACTGGATTTTTAAATTAAATACCCTCAAACCATATGGCCTCAATGAGGGATTTGAGATTAATTTGTAACCCCCAGACTTTGCCCCATAAATACTTAGGATCAATTATTGACCATAAAAGTACACTTAATATTTTTATATCTTGGTTTATATATATTTATTTGTATATATATTCATGTTCTTCAATTTCAGCCTAATATTTTCCCAAAGTCATTTTGTCTTTTATATATTATGTGTAACGCATATTCATATTTATTTATATATTTTATTTTTTATTTTTATACAGTGTTGTCTATCTCATGTAGATGTAATAATGCCGATTATTCTTCTTCTTAGGGCTGTAGTACACCTATCCCCTACAGTGGTCCCCCTCTGTTGAATAGAACATCTTCTGCAGAGCCTGCAGCATTGTTGAGGTGTCCTGATTACCTTGGTAACGCCCCCCTTAGGACGCTTCGGCGAACGCCTGTTTCATCTTTTACAGGTTACGTGATCGCGATACGGCGGTCACGTGACCTGTGAACTCGGAGACGGCTTCGGCATTCATTGGCATCTCGGTCTCCTAGGCGATCGTCACGTGATCGCTGACATGGCGGTCACGTGACCGGAAGATTCCAAGATAACCCTGGTGTAGTAACTAGCGTCTCGGCCTCCTAGGTGATTGTCACGTGATCGCTGACACGGTGGTCACGTGACCGGAAGATTCCGGGACAACCCTGGTATAGTAACCATGGTCGCCTTGACGATGATCACGTGACCGCTGACCTGCGGACACATGACACAATACAAATATTGATATAGATTTGCTTATACTATGAATATGTCTTTTTACAGCAGTTTATATTGCTTTTATTATGCTACTGGAATACATCTATATATTTATAGATTTTAAATTTTAGGGGATGTTTTCATCTTTGTGGACCGCCCCCCCATGTGCTTGCTGGCGCCCTTTTTATGTATTTAAAGGTCTTATGTGTCTATGTGTATGTGAATGTATACTTGATGAAGGGGGCCCAAGACCCCTGAAACGCGTTGTATATCTTTTGAAATTAAATTGGATTACTCCGAGAGTCCTCCTGGTCCGGTCATTTTGCGCCTGAATAGGATCTTCTGTGTCTCCATAGCCTTTTTATTAGCGACCTCCACAGTACCCCGTCTCCTTAACCGTGATTTCTACAATAACCTGCCACCTTAACAGTGACCTCCACAGTAGCTGCCCCTTTACTAGTGACCTTCACAGCCCCCGCCCCCTTAACAGTAATATGAAAAATAACCATGGAGCCCCAGTTATGGTTTTTCAACACTGTGAAAGCCAGATATCCCTCAAAGGAAGGAAAGCCAGGCAAAGGGGTGTCCCCATTATAGAGATCACCATTTCCACCATAATAAGTGGCCCCTCTGTCAAGATCCAGCTCTTTTACAAGCCTTAAGGATGTGATGGGGAAGACCGTTCCCTTAAAATATGACCTCCACAACACCCTGCCCTAACCTCAACTGTTCCCTGCCCCCTTAACAGAGACCTCCATAGCATCCCACCCCCTTAACACTGACCTCCACAGTGGCTACCCCTTTATTAGTGACCTCCACAGTACCCCATCTCCTTAACAGTGATTTCCTCAACACCCCGCCCCTTTAACACTGACCTCCATAGCGGACTGTCCCCTTAACTGTAACCTCCACAGCAGCCTGCCCCTTTAACTGTGACCTCCACAGCACTCTGCTCCTTTAACAGTGTCATCCACAGCGCCCTGCCCCTTTAGAGCTGACCTATAGCAGTGAAGAAAAATGGCTGGGTTGTTATGGAAACCTGGTGTAAAAAAGCTTCTATTGGCTGATAAGGGTCATGTAACCGTGTGTATGGCAGTTGGGATATGAGGAGAATGACCTGCAGGATTCTATTGGCTAATGTGGGTCATGTGATGGTGCCATATTTGCATTTTTGGGAATAACTCAGGAACAGTACATGCTAGAGAGCTGAGATGGTGCAGATTCCTTTAGCCGACATACACATACAGTCATGGCCAAAAGTTTTGAGAATGATACAAATATTAATTTTTTACAAAGTCTACTGCTTCAGTTTTTATAATGGCAATTTGCATATACTCCAGAATGTTATAAAGAGTAATCAGCTTGACAGCAATTACTTGCAAAGTCAATATTTGCCTAGCAAATGAACTTTATCCCCCAAAACACATTTCAACATCATTGCAGCCCTGCCTTAAAAGGACCAGCTAACATCGTTTCAGTGATTGCTCCATTAACACAGGTGTGGGTGTTGATGAGGACAGGGCTGGAGATCAATCTGTCATGATTAAGTAAGAATGACACCACTGGACACTTTAAAAGGAGGCTGGTGCTTGGCATCATTGTTTCTCTTCTGTTAACCATGGTTATCTCTAAAGAAACACGTGCAGTCATCATTGCACTGCACAAAAATGGCCTAACAGGGAAGAGTATCGCAGCTAGAAAGATTGCACCTCAGTCAACAATCTATTGCATCATCAAGAACTTCAAGGAGAGAGGTTCCATTGTTGCCAAAAAGGCTCCAGGGCGCCCAAGAAAGACCAGCAAGCGCCAGGACCGTCTCTTAAAAGTGTTTCAGCTGCGGGATCGGGCTACCAGCAGTGCAGAGCTTGCTCAGGAATGGCAGCAGGCAGGTGTGAGTGCATCTGCACGCACTGTGAGGCCAAGACTCTTGGAGCAAGGCCTGGTCTCAAGGAGGGCAGCAAAGAAGCCACTTCTCTCCAGAAAAAAACATCAGGGACAGACTGATATTCTGCAAAAGGTACAGGGAGTGGACTGCTGAGGACTGGGGTAAAGTCATTTTCTCTGATGAATCCCCTTTTTGATTGTTTGGGACATCTGGAAAACAGCTTATTCGGAGAAGACGAGGTGAGCGCTACCACCAGTCTTGTCTCATGCCAAGTGTAAAGCATCCTGAAACCATTCATGTGTGGGGTTGCTTCTCAGCCAAGGGAATCGGCTCTCTCACAGTCTTGCCTAAAAACACAGCCATGAATAAAGAATGGTACCAGAATGTCCTCCAAGAGCAACTTCTCCCAACCGTCCAAGAGCAGTTTGGCGATCAACAATGCCTTTTCCAGCATGATGGAGCACCTTGCCATAAAGCAAAGGGGATAACTAAATGGCTCAGGGAACAAAACATAGAGATTTTGGGTCCATGGCCTGGAAACTCCCCAGATCTTAATCCCATTGAGAACTTGTGGTCAATCATCAAGAGACGGGTGGACAAACAAAAACCTACAAATTCTGACAAAATGCAAGCATTGATTGTGCAAGAATGGACTGCTATCAGTCAGGATTTGGTCCAGAAGTTGATTGAGAGCATGCCAGGGAGAATTGCAGAGGTCCTGAAGAAGGGTCAACACTGCAAATATTGACTTGCTGCATTAACTCATTCTGTCAATATAAGCTTTTGTTACTCATAATATGATTGCAATTATATTTCTGTATGTGATAAAAACATCTGACAAACACACACATAAAAACCAGAGGGCAGCAGATCATGTGAAAATATAATATTTGTGTCATTCTCAAAACTTTTGGCCATGACTGTACACTCAGCTTTATATATTAGATTGGGGTGAATGAGCTGTGTGATATAACTGATATAGTGGTGTCCACTTAATATCATAGATAAGCAATTCCATTAGGCCTTGATTCTCATATTGAGGTGAATAAGCTGTGTATTACTACTGTTATTGGGGTACCCATCTTGTTTAATAGATAAACAATTCCATTACACCATTTTTCTCAAATTGGAGTGAATAAACTGTGTAATTTAACTGTTATTTGGGTGCCCACCTTGTTAAATAGATATGCAATTCTATTACGTCTTTATTCTCAAATTGGGGTGTGTAAGCTGTGTAATGTAACCGTTATTTGAGTGCCCGCCTTGTTTAATAAATAAGCAATCCTATAACGCCTTTATTCTCAAATTGGGATGAATGAGCTGTGTAATATAACCGTTATTGTGGTGTCCAGCTGATTTAATAAATTAGCAATTCCATTAAGCCTTGATTCTAATATTGGGGTGAATAAACAGTACAATACAACCGTTATAGTGGTGTCCACCTGATTTCATAGATAAGCAATTCCAATAGGCGTTGATTCTCATATTGGGGTGATTAACCCGTGTAATATAACTGTTAGTGGGGTGTCGACGTTGACATTGAATAACTTATTTTACATATACAGTTACTGTTACTATACAGTATGTCCAACAAAGATGCTCAAGGGCCCTCCAAAGGAATGGGCAGTGGTAAAAGTGTTGCTTGAGCCAGCAGAAGTAGCAGCAGCAGAAGGAATGGTGGTAGCAGCAGCAGAAAGCCAGAGCTGCCAGTGTCATCCATCGGTCGTGTTTTGATGACCAATCCCACTGTCCTGGAATGGTTGACTGGGTTTTCAACATCATCTTAACGGACAGACACTCACAGCAAGGAGTCTGTGGGTTCCTCTGACACTACTTTTAGTTGGCATGGCTCAGGAATAAGCTCTGTGCCCTTACCTGTCCTGAACCTGCCTCTTTCCCTTTCTGCTCCTTCTGCCAGGTAAGTGATGTATGCCTCCGGCTCTGCTTCACTTTTCAGCAAGGAAGATATTATTGAGGACAGTCAGCAGCTACTGCCCAGCGCAGAAAATTTGAGGAGAGGTCCGCTGCTTCCTTCTGTAGGTTTGCAAGTAGCGACAATGAGAGTCACGTGGGAGCAGGTGTTGAGAGCAGTCAGGGACGCAGCCGTGAGACTGGTGAGGGTGATATGAACAGACAGTAGTGGATTATGATGTAGCCGATCGCACATAGGAGCCAAGTGAAAAGGAGGCTTCATCAGCAGGGGGCGAGGGTGGCAGCAAGCCCATGAGATTGCAGCAGGGTGGAAGCAGCATGTCTTGTGGGGGTAAAATGCCATACTCACTTGTATGGGAATTTTTCAAGTCGCTTGAGGATGTCAGCATGGCCGTATGTAGGATCTGTGGGCAGAAGATGAAGTGTGACCAGGGTGCCAATGATGGCGCCTCGTCCCTGCGTCAACACATGGAGCATCACCATAAAGTGGCCTGGGAAAACAGTAACGCTAATGTAGTGGTACAGCTTGAAGCATCTCCCAGTGGCCCCCAACCTCTTTTCCAGCGGTGAGGGCTCCACCAACTCAGAAGGGAGCAGTGTTTCTTTCCCAGCGTCAATTGATGCTCCTCCTCCGCTTACTCCTACTCGCATGTTTTGCCAGCAATCGATCACCGGGGCGATGATTGTAAAGAGACAACAGTATGTGTACACTCATCCAACAGCGCAGAAGCTGAACCTGCCCCTGGCCAAGTTGCTGTTACTACAGTCCCACCCTTTCCATGTGGTTAACTGCCCATTTCAGAGAACTGATGGCTTGTGCCGAGCTAAGGTGGAGGGTCCCAAACCGTCACTACTTCTCTAAAAAAGCTGTGCCAACTCTGCATATGTGCGTACAGTAGAAGGTGGGCCAGTCATCAAGCCTTTCGGTGTCTGGTACAGTTCATGGCAACACCGACGTGTGGGGCTGTAATTATGGTGAAGGACAATATGTCCTTTATGGCCCACTAGATGAATATGGTTCTGGCCCAGGCACACCAGCAACTTAGCCAGGTGATGGCAATGCCACCTCCACGTTCTCATGCTGTGATTGCGTCACTAATGTCCACCTTCGCCTCCTCATCCTCCACTGTAGGCACAGTTCAGCATACCACCTATGCAGAGCATAGCAGTTTCATGCTGTTCTGCACCTAGCAAGCCTGGACAAACGGAGTCACACCGGGGAGGAACTGCCTAGCGTCATCAACCAAGAAATCGAATCCTGGCTGTCATCTCGCCAACTGAAGATCGGAGCCATAGTCACCGATAATGGGAAGAACATTGTGTCAGTGCTGCGTCGCAGTTGGCTGACCCATGCGCCCTGCATGGCGCATTTCTTTAATTTGGTTGTAAACCGGTTCCTCAAGTCTTCCACCGAACTGCATGACGTCTTGAAAATGGCCAGGAAACTGTGCATGCACTTCAGCTACTCTTAACCTCCAAATCACTCACTTCTTGAGGTGCAAATGCAAAATGGTATTCCCTAACATTGCCTCATATGCAACGTTTTCATGCGTTGGAACTCTACCCTCCACATGTTGGACCGACTGTATGAGCAGAGGAAGGTTATGAACCATTTCTTGATGATGCAGACAGACAAGGGTACTGCCCAGTGTAACTTCGACATTAGCCAGGTTCTTTGAGGAGGCCTCTTTATTTGTCAGTCGCCAGGACTATGGGATAAATGATGTAATTCCTGGAGCAGATGCTGACAAATTTGTCTGGCCAGGGGACAGGAAACATGGCACCTTCATTTCACAGCCATGTGAGCCCTGTGGGGGCTGAACTGGTGGAGAAGGAGGACATTAATGCCCAGGAATTGTATACAGAAATAGGTGGTTTATCTGCCCAAGCGACAGGAGAGGAACAGGAGGAGCATGAGGAGCTGGAGGGCAAGGAGGAAGACCAGGCAGATGACCCCAACAGACCCTGGCGGTATGCAGTGGAGATGGAGGCAGGGGGTTCCTCAGAGTCCCTTGTGCAAAGGGCCAGATGCATGCTGAGTTGCTTGTGCAGTGACAGCCGATGTATCACCATTTAGCACAGGGATAACTACTGGCTCTACACAATGTTAGACCCTTTTTTGCACCTGCTGAGAGAGAGGGATGGAAAACATAACCACTATCAAGACATCCTATGTAATCAGTTGGTTGCTGTCTATGTGCTCCAGAGCCCATCCTCACAAAGGTCTGACCGGGGGACCCCCTGCACTCATGCTGCACTGCCATGCCTACTGAAAAAAACACCCAGCAGCAGGACATGGAGCAGACCCTGAACCAGCAGGTGGTGGCATACTTGGACTGCAGATTCAAGATCCGCTGGACTACTGGGCAGCCAAACTTGATTCGTGGCCACAACTGGCCAAGTTTGCCCTGGGCAAGCTTTCATGCCCAACCTGTAGTGTGGCATCAGAGCAGGTGTTTAGTGCGGCGGGGGCATAGTTACCCCAAAGAGAACTCGCCCTTCAACAGGAATTGTTGAGAGATTAACCGTTCTAAAGAGGAATCAGCCATGGATCAGCTAGGATTTCCACACACCTGTGCCTGATGCATTATACTAGATAATTCTGGCAGTAATGTTCTGACTGCAGTGTGCTGCCACACCAGAACATTGTGAAAAATGGCCCGTTACATCTGGCCACGTGCTTCAGCCACTATTCGAATGCTGCCACCTACCTGATTCCACGTACCTGTTGCCTTTGCTGCCATCTTTTCCTATTGCCACCCACCATCTTGTGCTGTTACTGCCAGTGCTGTTACCCCCATCTCCCCACTCTGTGACTGTGGCTATGTTGTCCCCTCATGCTGTTGCCACCCTCCCCACTGTGACTGGGCCACTATGTTGACTCCTCATGCTGTTCTCACCCTCCCCTGCTCTGGGACTAGGCCACTATGTTAACTCCTCATGCTGTTGCCACCCTCCCCACTCTGTGACTGCTCCACTTTGTTGACTCTTCATGCTGTTGTAACCCTCCCCACTCTGTGACTGGGACACCATGTTGACTCCTCATTCTGTTGCCACCCTCCTCACTGTGACTGTGACTATGTTGACTTTTCATACTGTTGCCGGTCTCACCATTTTATGACTGGGCCACTAATGTCCCTGTTTGGCCTTGTTGACATCACCGTTTATTTTACTCTTCTTTTGAATTGTCAGAAGAACTGAAAAATGAAACCCAATGGATCCTGTCTTTGGAGCATCCATAAGACCTCTATCACAAGGTCAGTATTTTGCATCAGGATTTGAAATCCAAAAGCAGGAGTGGGTCCAAAACACAGAAGAAATATTTCCACCATATGTTATCTATGTTTCGGACCCACTTCTTTTTTTGCCTTATCTTCATGATCAAATACTTGCTGTGTGACAGAGGTCATTAAAGTCCTACATGCAGCACTCCTTTTCTATCTAAATTAAACCAATCTCAGAGGCAAATGGCCAAAACTCATGCAAATTGAGCATGAGGCCTCTATCACATGGTCATTATTTTGCATCAGGATTTGATCATGATTTGGAAGCCTAAAGCAGTAGTGGGTGCAAAACACAGAAGACATGCAAATATTCACACCAGGTGTCATCTCTGTTTTGGACCCACTACTATTTTTTTTTGGCCTTACCAATACTGATCAATTACTGACCAAATACTGACCGCGTGAAGGTGGATGCTCAAGAGACAGGATCCTTTTTTTGGGGTTGTTTTTCTGACGGATCAGAAAAAGGAAAAAATAAACTGTGATGTCAACACAACCTTACTACTGACATTCTCTCCACTTCATGGGCCCACTAATTGTATCAACATGTAACAGAACAGATTCTCTAGCAATCTATGTGGAATCAGCAGACAGTGTAAAAGGAGGGTGTTCTTTCACTCTAGTAGAATCTTGGGCCACTGCACGGTTAAGTACATTTTACAAAGAAAAAGGGGAATTTCAGTCAGCACATCCCAGTGCACAGGTGCAGGTTGCTATGACTAAATGCACAAGGAAAGGAAAATACATACAATGCAATGGCACACTGCCAACCAGATAAAGCACAAAATGTCATAGTGATATGAGGTATTCTGAAGCTAATGCTATGCTTGTTTAGTAAATTAGTCTGCCCCATAGGTGGATTTTAATTAGTGTAACTATAAAGCCGAGTGGACTCGGCATGCATGTTGGTACCTGCATCCCTGTATTAGTGGAGGCCTTTGAAGCACCAGAATTGGCAAAAGGCAGAGGGAATCCAGCATGCATGTGGAACCAACACCCCCTGATTATACGGAAGCCAAGGTTGGCACATAACAGGTAGGAAATTGTGTTAGGTTCCCGTCCTACAGAGATCACCTTGACGATTTGGTGGACAGGCCCAGATAATTTTGTACAAAATATATTTGCCAAGAATCTCTAATTTACTAAACAAGCATAGCATTAGCTTCAGAATACCTCATATCACTATGGAGGTGTACTGGAGGTGTGGCTACTCCATTTGGTCATGCACTCCTGACTAGCCCCGTCTGCCCATAGTTGGATTTTAATTAGTGTAACTATAAAGCCGAGTGGACTCGGCATGCATGTTGGTACCTGCATCCCTGTATTAGTGGAGGCCTTTGAAGCACCAGAATTGGCAAAAGGCAGAGGGAATCCAGCATGCATGTGGAACCAACACCCCCTGATTATACGGAAGCCAAGGTTGGCACATAACAGGTAGGAAATAGTGTTAGGTTCCCGTCCTACAGAGATCACCTTGACGATTTATTGGACGGGCTCAGATAATTTTGTACAAAATATATTTGCCAAGAATCTCCAATTTACTAAACAAGCATAGCATTAGCTTCAGAATACCTCATATCACTATGGCATTTTGTGCTTTATCTGGTTGGCAGTGTGCCGTTGCATTGTATGTATTTTCCTAAAGTACATTTTACCTGACGCTAACATTGATCTGTAAGGCTGAGTTCATACTTCAGTTATTAGTTCAGTTTTTGACCCGTAACTGACCAAATAATTGAAGTGTGAACTGAGTCTACGAGTGACGCCTGTTACCTGGCTGGGTAAATAGCTAATTTCTAACATGCTTCATAACAAATTAATTCGGATCAAATCAAATTATTTGGAAAAATTCGGCAAAGTGTCAGAATCAAATTTTTGAAAACTTCGCTCATCTCTACCCATGCTGTTGATTTGTTTTTATTTATTCAAAGTATTTTTTATAGGATTTTTATATTTTTCCAAAACTTTTTTTCACTTTTTTAGATTTCAAAGTGGACCACAACATGAAATCATTAGATTGCAAATGGTATAGCATAATGGAATTTTCTCAGTTATCCAATATAGAAATAATTACAATTCAGTGCTGTCACCTGCTGGATTGTAATATACAAATAATTCGCCATGAAGCCTAGTACAGGCTCAGGCTCATTACTTCAGTGGAACGCCCAGGAAGTGCACACTTCTCAGATACTGTGGTTATATTTCACTATGGCATCTCTGGGTTTATATGTTATCTGCGGGTGTCTGCTGTCCTCTTTTTTTCCTGTGTAAGGCCCCTTTCACACGACAGTATTTTTTGTGGGCTCCGATGGGTCCGCAAAAAACACTGAGAGCATATGGTGTGCTGTCCGCACCCGTATGCCCGTTCCGTAGCCCCGCAAAAAAGATAGAACCTGTCCTATTCTTGTCCGCAAAACGGACAAGGATAGGCATTGTTACAATGGATCCACAAAAAAACGGATGCCATACGGACGGCATCTGTTTTTTTTTTGCAGACCGCAAACCATAACGTTCGTGTGAAACCAGCCTAAAGGACACGTCGGGGTAGATTGTATAATGTTTATTTTTAAGAGTAGGATAATTATCCTATAGCTAATGAGTTTCCTGGAGGAAAAATATTTAAGGTCGTAGTCTAGTAATATGGTCCAATACTTTTCACCTTTTAATGGGAGATTTCAGATCTGCAGCATTCCAAGATGTGGAGACATCAATATGAGAAATATCATCCACAAGCACCATATATATATATATATATATATATATATATATATATATATTTTTTTTATTTTTATTTTTTTTTCAATAATTATTTATTTATTTTTTTTTTACAAGAAAAATAATGGACTAAGTACAACTGAGTGCAGAACATGAATAAAGAATTAAACACACTCATGGTCTACTATGGCGTTATTAGGTACATTTAGTATGATTTCAGGGCAGGCAGTGGAAAGCGATCGAGCCAAGGTTTCCAACATGAAGCAAAAGAATGTATTCTATTGTTACGAAAGGCTATCACTCTTTCATAAATGCAATGGGTTGATATCATATTTTTTAATTCTGCTCTGGAAGGTGACTCGGTAGATTTCCATCTCCTCGCAATCAGCAATTTAGCAGCCAGAAGAACATGACATATCAACTTCCTCTTAGAAGTAGGGAATTGTTGAATTCCCAAAGATAACAAAGCTAGGCCAGCCGATGGATGGATCGGGCAATTAAATAACATCAACAGAAGGTCTTCAACCTGTTTCCAAAACGCCTGAAGCACAGGGCATGACCAAAAGATGTGTATCAGCCTACCCCTGAATTGAGAGCATCTCCAGCAATGAACATCCACCCCAGGAAAAATACAGGACAATTTAACTGGAGTATAATACCATCGTACCAGGATTTTGTGATAGACCTCAATTAGGTTTGAACAGGAAGTTGATTGGATAGTAATATGAATCGCCCTTTGCCAGTCATTGACCGTGAAAGAGCTTTGTAAATCTAACTCCCAGTTCAATAAATGTGACTTTTTCAAAAGTGATTTGTCACCTAGGAATGTGCAATATAAAAGTCTAGAAGGGGTTGTAACCCTATCCGATTGGTCTGAAAGCCAGTTATGCAACAGAAGAGGAAGCGGGGCAATTGATAGAGGCTTTCAAATACTTAGATATTCTTATGTAATCATAATATGTGGAAGATGGTAAGTCAAACACTGCCTGTAATGATATGAAAGAACGTAAGGAATGATGGTCATACAAGTCAGCAACATGATTGACTCCCTTACTTCTCCAAACTTTAGTGGTTAAATCTGGAATTAAAGCCTCCAAAACCTCTATCGGTAGAGGGACATTTTTCATTGGCGAGTCTATAGAAAATTTCTGGAGGGCCTCTTTCCAAACTTGTATAGAGGCTCTAAGGGGTATAATATCTGGCAATGGTAAATCCTGACAAATGGAGTGTGCTAATAAAAGGGCTTTTAGAGATCTCCCCTCATTTAAACTTGTTTCAATATTGGGCCAGCTAATAGTGCCATCCTGAATCCACCAGTGCCTCAGCTGCTTTAACAGCATAGTATTATAGTAATGACGTATGTTCGGAATACCCATACCTCCACACCTTTTATGAGAAAAAAGTATGGAGGCTGCCACTCTTGGTGTGTCTCCTTTCCAGATGAACGATAACATCTGTTTTTGAAACCTCAATACGGTGCGATTTGAAAGAGGTATAGCTAATGTACGAAAATAGTAGAGTAGCTTCGGCAATATCATCATCTTGTAAACGACTATGCGGCCTAGCCAAGTTAGATAAACTTTTGAATAATTCAAAAGATCTCTCTGCAAAGTTGTGAAAAGGGAATCATAGTTGCAAGCTTGCAGGTTAGAAAGGGGATAAGTCAAATGAATACCTAAATAAATAATTGATGAGGAGGCCCACTGGAATGGGAATTCCCTAGATATATCAGATTTTAGATTTGTGGACACTGCCACCGGTAACATTTTGGGATTTTGACTCATTAATCTTGTAATAAGAAGCTGCACCAAATTCCAAGATAACCCGTGAAGTTTCCCTTAAAGAGGTTAAGGGATCTGTCACTGTCAATATCACATCATCAGCAAATAACCCTAATTTGTGTTGTCTCCCACCCGCCGGGATACCTCTAATCAATGTTGATGTGCAGATTTTTTCCGCAAATGGTTCCATAACCATTAAGAATAAAAACGAGGAAAGTGGGCACCCTTGGCGAGTCCCATTAGTTATGAAAAATGATTTTGAAAGAGTTCAGTTGATCAACACCTTCGCCGAGGGCCTGGAATAAAGAGCTTTTATAGCATGTAAAATGGGACCAGTGAAGCCAAATTTGTCGAGTACCTGGAATGCAAATCCCCAGTGTATCCTGTCAAATGCCTTCTCTGCGTACAACGTTAAAAGCAGAGAAGGCATCCGCAATCTCCCTGCTCTCTCTATCAGACCCAGAATCCTCCTGGTTCCATCTGGGGCCTGCCTTCCCTTGGTAAAACCGACCTGATCACTATGTATTAAAGCAATCTTTGAGATATTAATTTGGAATAAAGTTTAATATCACAGTTAAGGAGGGAAATGGGCCGGAAATTTGCAGGAGTAGTGGAGGGTTTACCGGGCTTAGGAATCATTACAATGGTGGCCTCCAGCATTTCATGTGGGAAAGCTTTACCCTGCATAGATGCGTTAAAAATATTTGCCAAGTGTGGACTCAGCAAAGGAGCAAATAATTGGTAATATTCGTTGGAGTACCCATCAGGGCCGGGTGCTTTATTTCGTTTCAGAGCTTTGATAGCCGAGAGATTTTCAGGTTCAGTGATTGGGGAGTTTAAATCTGGTAATTGGTCACTGGACAACATGGGGATATTAACACCAGATAAAAAGGCGTTAATATCCTGATGTGAAGGTTGATGTGTTAAGGTATCATCCTTCAGATTGTATAAGGAGGTGTAAAATCTGCTGAATGCATCAGCGATGTCCGAAGGATGTGATATTTTAGTAACTCCATCATTGTCGAGAATGAAGGGAATTTTAGTTTTCTGGAGGATGGGTTTGATTTTCCTAGCAATCAGCCTACTTGGTTTGTTATAGGTATTATAATGGGATGACTTAAGAGAAGTTAAGTATCTATCAAAATCCATCTGTAGAATGGAATGGACCTAGTGTCTGAGAGACATTAAAGATCTATGATTGTCCAGAGACGGATCTTGACGAACATTGCTTAATAAGGACCCCTCTAATAGTAGCTTTATGAGCCTGCCATAACACATACGGATCTATATCTTCAACATTATTAAAAGAAAAGTATTCCGATATTTGATGTGAAATCTGTTCTTTATACATAGGATGCCACATCAAATATGTATTGTTAGCCCAATTTTTGTAAGAAGTTGAGGGAGAAGAGAGTTCAATAGAACAAATCGTGGGGGCATGATCTGACCAAGAAGCAATTCCTATAGAAGCTGCCTTCACCATGTTTAATAATGACCTATCAACAATGTGCAAGTCAATACGGGAAAATGATCTATGGCGAGGAGAATAGTATGAGTATTCTTTAGAGGCTGCGTTAAAGCATCTAAATGAATCATATAAGTTATTTGTTTTCAACCACCTACTAAGAGTAGGGGGTTTGGTTCTACCGCACCCTGTGGAATCAAGGTCTCTGTCTGGAATTATGTTAAAGTCTCCACTAAGCAATAAGGGACCTTTCTGTATACGTTTGATCTTGTTCATGAGTTTATTGAGAAACCTTATTGGAGACTTGTTAGGGGCATATATGTTCGCTAGAGTAAAAACCCTTGATTCTACCGAAATAACCAGGATTATGAAACTGCCACTTTCATCAATCAACATTTCCCCTATGTGAAACGGGATAGAGTCTCGCAACAGCCACTCCTGCTTTTTTCTTCACTGAGTTCGCCAAAAACACTTGGGAGAAACCTCGGGTAGAAAAGGCAGGATGCTTGTTTTTTACAAAGTGTGTTTCCTGTACACATATAATATCTGCTTTTGAGATTTTTTCCTCTTTCCAAACTGATGCTCTTTTAGATGGAGAGTTGAGACCCTTGGCATTTATAGACATAACTTTAACCTCCATTGTAAAACATAAACCAATGTATGACCCTGATAATAGGGAAATGTGACTTCCAGACTGGGTTACTCTGCCAATAAAATGTAGACCTATGAGACCAAAGAGAGAGAGAACAACATAACAGAATGAACATAACATGAACGGATATCAGCATCAAACAGATATAAAGGATATAAAGCCGGGACCATCGGATCAGGTGTCCCAACATTTCAAGGGGGTCAAAGTTCTAGCCAGAAGATTCACACCCTCAAAAGGAACTTGTAAAAGGTGAAATCAGGATGGACCATGCGGGGATGATATCAGTCTCCTGTAGTCGACCAGTCACGGGACACATGATGAGGACTTCCTCTAGTTCACGGACGATTTGGAGGGGAATTCTCCAGGTTCCAGGAGCGCAGCAGAGAGTCCCCATCTTCTGGTTTCGTAAGAACATGAAGTTTTCCATTTTTATGAATCAAGAGCTTGAGAGGGAAACCCCAACGGTAGGGAATCTTAGATTCTCTTAAGACAGCCGTGAAAGGAGAAAATCTCTTCCTTGCTTGAAGTGTAACTTGTAATAAATCAGAGAAAATCTGGATCTTATGGAATGGCCTTGGCAGTCCTCTGTGTTTGCGAACTTCAGACAGTAGGGCCTCTTTCACATGGTAGAAATGAATCCGCGCGATCACATCTTTAGGTGCAGATTCAGGAATATGTTTGGGTTTTGGCAAACGATGAGCTCTGTCTATGAGCAAAAGCTGAGAATCCATGTCTGGAAGTACAGATTTCATCAGATCTTGGATGAAAGGAATCAGATCAACCGAGGCGACAGAGTCAGGGACCCCACGGAATTTTAAATTGTTACGTCTGCTTCTATCTTCTATGTCTGCCAATTTGGTTTTTAGAGCTTTCACTTCATCTTCAAGGGAATAGTGAGCATCTATCAATTCGTTATGAGAATTCGTGAGTCTCCCATTTTATTTTCAATATGATCCACTCTTGAACCAATTTCATCAATTGACGAAGTAATGGTAGAGGCCATTTGTTTCATATGAGATGTCAAGGAACGATGTAGCATGGACATCATAGATTTGAGTATTGCCACTGATGCAGTTTGGTCAGTAGTAGGAAAATCTTTCAAGGGATCAATAATATCATCATGATCCAATAGAGAGGCAGCAGAAATAGGTTCAGGAGACCCAGTAGATTCAACCCCTCTTCCAGCAGAGACTGGGGATCTGGGGGTCTGTTCCTTTAAATATGCACCCCTGCCAGATTGAATAGCTCCCTCTGGTTCTACATGAACGGAGTCCTGAGAGGGGCTTCTGGATGGGCTTAATGCCGATGGAGACCCAGGGCTTGAAGGGGAAATTGCCCTGGATTCAGCAGAAGACTCCTCTGCAAGCAGAGCATGGGACTGGCGTTGCTGTGCCACACGCTTCGGCGCCATATTAGCTTGAGAAGCCCCGTTACTTTTAGAAGCGTCCCTCCCCTCTGCCACCACTTTATGCCTGGTCTCACCCTGGGCATCTATGCCATCCTGAGCGCTACAATAGTGGGCTGGCGAATGCGTCTGACCTTCAGGTGAGGGGAGCGCTGGAGCTGTGTCACGCGGCTGTGGCAGGGAGACTTCAGGAGAGGCCGCACCGGAACTAGGCCGCAGCACGGGAGAAGGAGGACTCCGTCAAGCGCTGCAGACCCGGTCTCCCAGTCCTCTTCCTTGTCATCATGGCGTGCAGTGGGAGGATCTCACCAGGAGGAGTTAAGTATTGTCGGGATCCTCGCTTTATAGCCGCGTCTTGAGGGTGAAAATGCAGGAGCCTCACTAAACTGCCGCCATCTCAGATGGCTGCCGGCCACGCCCCCCCCACAAGCACCATATTTAACCGATACCAGTTTTGATGCAACAGTATTATGCAACAAAAACACAAGTATGCAGACCAGCCCCAGCAAGCAGATCCACCCACGCCAATGTGCAATATAGGGAACTGACTTGAGTGTCAGAAGAATAAAACCTACTTCCTCTTCAAGCAACTTCAAACTAAACTGAATGCTCCTTTAAGAGCGCCACCCTAGCAAGATCTGCTGTCCTGAGCCGAACTAAACAAGAAAAAAGAATATGACAGATCTCCTAGAGCAGGGGTGGCCAACCTTACAGACACAAAGAGCCAGGGAAAAAACCATATGACTACCACGAGCCACAAGCTATACTTTTGCACACGAGTCACCATATTTTTTACCCTACAAGATGCACCTAGGTTTTAGTGGAGAAAAAAATAAGATAATTTTTTTTTCATCTGATCAGACTCCCAGTGTCAGACCCTCAGTGCTCAGATCTCCTCCCATGCTGAGATCAGATCCCCCCCCATGCTCAGACCAGACCCCCTTGCTCAGATCAGACCCCTATGCGCAGATCAGGACCCCTCATGCTCAGATCTGAAAATCCTGTTTAGATCTGCCACCCCCCATACTCAGATTAGAACCCCCATGCTCAGATCAGTCCCCCCATGCTAAGATTAGATCCCCAGCCCATGCCTAGATCAGACCTTGATTTTCTGTTCTATAATTTAGAAAAATCTTCTACCTCCCCTGATTGGGCACCTGCTACACGCTTTCCAATGTGAGCTGATGCACACAATGTCAGGTGATAGCACACGTCTCCACATACTAAGCTCTGAAGAGTGAGTTGGCCTAACTGCTTCCCGGCTCCACCAAAAGAGCCACACTTGAAGAGGCAAAGAGCCGCATGTGGCTCAAGAGCCACAGGTTGGCCACCTATGTCCTAGAGGTTAAGAAGATGGAGAGGCATCCTTTGTTCGTCTTGTGGGTGAGGAAGATGTAGATAGTTATCAGGGCCTCTCGAGCGAGCACTGGGCCATAGTAGAATTAAGGTGATCCATTCATTAGGACTCCTAGTTTGGCCTCTTTCACACAAGTGTATTTGAATCCATATATGGGCCAGATTTTATATACCGGAATCCACTGTTAATATCAATGAATAGAGCTTTTGTTTTCAAATACGCACAACATAGTCAATGGGAGTACATCAAAAATGCAGGGAGGAAAGAATACGAATGTAAATCCTGATGAAATACTAATGACAATACTGATGGTACATCATCAGGAACATGTCCATGACCCAGAGCCTGAATATTGATGAATTTCAATATGCTCGTGTGAAAGAGTCCTTTAGCTGGGTAGAGCAGAGTGGATCGAACATTCTTCTCATGAAGATCTTTATAGATGGGAGTAAATGCTCGTTTGGCTGCCACTTGCGCTCAAAAGTCCGGATAATTGAGCTTCTTTTTTACTTCATATAGGAGTGGCGAAGATTCCCCACAGCGCCCCCTGCTGGAGGGAGGAGGGAGATGAAGCGGCTGAGAGAGAAAAGTGCAAGGTGATGGATCCGTCATGAACTCCATTGAAAGTCAATGGAGGACGGATCAGTTTACTATTGTCACACCGAACGGATCCGTCCCCATTGACTTGCATTGGGGGTCATGCCGGATCCGTCTTGTTCCGGATCCCCAGACCGGAGAGCAAACCACAGCATGCGGTCAGTTTGCGGGACCCTAATAATACGCAAAGTGGGAGTCAACTGCCAGCATTAGCATGTCCATGATAGTTTGCGCAATCTGTGTTCTAGTACATTCAATGAAGGCCAGTTTGCAGAGTGATGAAATAGAAGATAGCAGCCCAGTAATGTGATGACTTGGCCACTGGGTGGCAATAGGGGAATATGCCTAGCAAATATGTATTCAGCCTACCACACGTGTTTTCATGGGGGCAATCATGAGGAGCATATTAGAGATTAATAGGGAAATAAACAAGGCATTGCTGACAATAGAAGGCAGTCTGAGTTTGCCGTAATGTAGATGCCAGAGTTTATAAACCAATGAGGCCTAAGTATATATCTTTCACTCCCATCTAAGGCTATAAGGCAGAGTTTGATGTTTTCAGTTCCCTTTTAGGGCTCTCACCTCTCCGCTATGTCTGGAGGCACGTCGCTTTAAATGTCGTCGCTTTCCCCTCTCTTCGTCTGTGGCCCCTGTTGGCTTCTTATTCAGGTCTCCATGTTTAGGGAGCCTTAGGATGGCCACACTCTACAGGTCCATATCCAACAGGATTCACCTGCACTAATAATCTAGCGGTAGACTGCAGAGAGAGCAGTCTCCCATTGGGTCCCTTAGGGCTCATGCACACGGCCGTTTCCTGGCCATGGCCGTATTGCAGCCCGCATATGGTGGGTCCGCAATACACGGGCACCGGCTGTGTGCATCACAGACCCATTCACTTGAACATTTCCTTTTTTTTTGCGGTGCGGACAGATCACGGACCCATTCAAGTTGAATGGGTCTCGATCCGTCCTGCCCGCTGCACGGATGTTGCCCGTGCATTGGGGAACGCAAATTGCTAATTACTATGAGATGGGTCATTGATCCAGGGAGTAATTCTGATGGCCTGATTGGAGTCGGGAAGAAATTTTTTACCCTAAAGAGGGGAAAATTGGCTTCTACCTCACAGGTTTTTTTTTCCTTCCTCTGGATCAACTTGCAGGATAACAGGCCGAACTGGATGGACAGATGTCTTTTTTCGGCTTTATAAACTACTAGCAGAAAGACCCGGCTTCGCCTGGGTATATTTCATCTATTTATTTAATGTTTCTGTGTGTCGTTGCAGAGAGAAAGTCAATGCAGCTGACAGAAATTGATTTTTACCTTCAATTGTTCAATCTCCATTGGCTGCGGAGTGGGAGGGGTCATGGCCTGACTGAGTCGGGGGCGTGACGTTGCAAGACCTGGGGCGGGGTTTTAAGTCCTTCTTTTGATGGTGGCCAGAATTACAGGTCGATGCCATGGTAATTTATGAGGACACGCCATGGGTAACAGTGGAAGAAAACATTGCTTTGCACGGGTATATTTAATCTATTTTATTTAATGTTTCTGTATGTTGTTGCAGAAAGAAATCCAACTTCCCTCCCACCCCTGCAGCTGACAGAAGTTGATTTTTACCTTCATTTTTTCAATCCCCATTGGCTGCGGAGTGGGAGGGGGTGTGGCCTGACAGACTCGTAGCGTGGTTTCCCGAGATCTGGGGCGGGGGTCAGAGTGGCATGAATTACAGCTCGATGACATGGTAATTTATGAGGACCCCCAATGGGTAGCAGTGGAAAAAAACATCTTTTATTAGTACTGAATGGTCGTAGTCTAAAATTAGTCAATTTCATCTACGATTTTTGTGTGTCATTGCAGAGAGAAATTCACCCTCCCACCCCTGCAGCTGATTTTTTTCAATCCCCGTTGCCTGCGGAGTGGGAGGGGGCGTGGCCTGGCAGAGTTGGGGGTGTGGATTATCAAGATGCTTCGAACGGTTGTAGTCTGAAATTAGTCTATTTCATCAAAAATTTTGTGTGTCATTGCAGAGAGAAATTCACCCTCCCACCCCTGCAGCTGACAGAAATTTATTTTTCCCTTCATTCTTTCAATCTCTGTTGGCTGCGGAGTGGGAGGGGGCATGACCTGACAGAGTTGGGGGTGTGGCTTAGCAAAGCGCTTCGCATAGGTGATTTAATCTATTTAATTTAATGTTTCTGTGTGTCGTTGCAGAATGGCTGCAGAGTGGGAGGGGGCGTGGTCTGACAGAGTTGGGGGCGTGACTTAGCAAGACGATTCGAACTGTTGTAGTCTATAATTAGTCTATTTTATCTAAAATTTTTGTGTGTCGTTGCAGAGAGAAATTCACCCTCCCACCCCTGCAGCAAACAGAAGTTTATTTTTACCTTTATTTTTTCAATCCCCGTTGGCTGCGGAGTGGGAGGGGGCGTAACCTGACAGAGTCGGGGGCGTGGATTAGCAAGACGCTTCACATGGGTGTATTTAATCTATTTCATTTAATGTTTCTGTGTGTCGTTGCAGAAAGAAAGTCAACCTCCCACCCATCCCTGCGCTGACAGAAGTTGATTTTTACCTTTATTTTTTCAATCCCTGTTGGCTGCGGAGTGAAAGGGGGTGTGGCCTGACAGAGTTGGGGGTGTGGCTTAGTGAGACCTGGGGCGGGGGTTTTAAGTACTTCTTTTAGGGTGGCCTGAATTAAAGGTCAATACCATGCTTATTTATGAGCCCACGCAATAGGCAGCAGTGGAGGAAAACATCTTTTATTACTACTGAACTGTAGTAATAGAAAAACACATAAGTTATATTTATGGTAACCGGAATACCTTTAACAGTGTCAGTAAATAGAAATGGATGAGATCCTCAGCTGCTGATAATTACCTGGTTGTTATGGAAACCTGCCCTCCCTGTGTGTGCCTTTGCAGAGAATGGCAGTTGGAGTTTAAAACCAAAGTTCCCAGTTGTAATGTTGGCTAATGGAGATCATATTTTGGGAATATCTCAGGAACGGTATGTCCTAGAGAGATGAGACCTGGTCTAAAACCTTCCCGGACACCTGATGTACCTGTGTGCCGAATTTGGTGAAAATCGGTCCAGTAGTTTGGTCGCGCATAGAGAACAGACAGACAGACACTCATTTTTATATTATTAAGAGATAAGACTATGTTAATGCACGGAGCGGCTGCACAACGGCCGTGTGCATGAGCCCTTACCCTGAGAGCAAAAAGATGCAAGAGTGCAGAAAAACAGCAAAAAAACAAAACAAAACAAGAACCCTTATAGCAATTTGTGGTGCCACTGTACAGCTGCTTATAACAGGACTGAAAAAAAAATTAAAACAGTGGGACAATTCTAAATTCATCAGATGTGTGCATTTTAATAAACTAGGCACAACCTTTGCTAAGTACTTTGTAGTTACATAGGTGCAAAATGCACTATAAGTAATGTGGGCCATAAAATTGCTTTTCTAGTTGAATGCTAGAAAGGTTTATCATTAACGTACAGTTAGTGAAATCTGCACTAGGTGTCGCCAACGCGCTGTCTAGTACGTAGTATTTTATTGTGCAGAAAGAGTGATTGAGAGAAATATGTTCACTTGAAATCTCTATTCCTTGCTGGGGGTGAATTGTATTGCAATCAAGATATCTCATTGCTTTACTTACTTTGCCAGAAGTGTGGTCACACTTAGCACAGTAGGTTCCTATGTTTACTAAGGAGACTCAGCTTTCTTTCGCTCTGTTCTTAATAATCAACTACACATGTAGAAAATATACTACCTTTGAGTAATTAATTAAATGATTATAACCAGTGTCTGGATCAAAAATATCCAATATTAAGGCACTAATATGCTGTTTGTAGAGCTCCCTTGGCTATGGTTAAAAAAAACAAAACAATATTTTTTCCATAGGAATAAGAATTACTCGAGCATATTTAGTGTGAGTAATATTTCCGTTTGTCAGAGTTATTTTCATTCCAATCCTTGTGCTTTCCACATCCGTATGTCCGTTCTGCAAAAATATAGAACATGTCCTATACTTGGCCACAAAATGCACGACCACAGACCCATTGGAGTCAATGGGTCCGCTAAAAGGATTCATCATGAATATCACACGGACGTCATCCATATTTTGCAGATCACAAAATAATACAGTTGTGTCCGTGAGCCCTGATAATGCCGTGTGTTCCTCCCTGACCTCAGCTCTAATGATTTGGACTGACTGCATTATATGAGTACAATTTATTAGAATTGAGATCAGGCAGGGACACACAGCATTATTATTATGCCGTGGGTCCATATCATAAGAGCAGCATTCAGGACAGAAAATACCTCTGCCACACGGAGCGGATTTCTTACACTGCATATGCTTGTGTGAAATTGGCTTTTCAGTGGACCAATTGTAATGACAGCTGAGAATTGAATATGAGGTATAACCGTCAGTCACTATGTTGCTGTTGGATGCTGCACTGTTAAAGGGGTTCTCCAAGTTATTTTTTTGTTCTTTGTTTCTAACTTGTCAATGTCAAGGCTGGGATACACAGACAAGGGGAAAGTGATCCCTAAACTTAATCCCAACCCCTTTCCCTGCCTATTGCCTACTCAGGCTAACCCCTGAGTCGACAACCAGATGACTCGAAATACACTAGTAAAAGTGCAGGGGAAGGGAAAACAAACAAGACAGACAAACAACCAAATGGGTAGTCAGAAAGCCGAGAGTACGTCAGGAACAAAATCAGCAAGCAAAGAGTAGTAAAAAAACACGCCAAGGGTCAAAGAACAACTAGAATCCAAACTGCAGAGCACAAATGACAAACCAGGTAGTAGCAAGGAACTCCAAACACTGGCAGCAAGGTAAACATTTGAGGACCTTAAATACCTAGCAGACCCCACCCAACCAGCTGACTGGGAGGAGAAAGCAAGGAACCAAAACTTAACTCATGAGATACCAAATGAACAGAAAATAAACAGACTATATTGCTCGCGTTTTCCGTTGACCAGAAACAGGCCGCGAGCGAGTGTGCACACCAGCCACGTCCCTGGCACTTATGATCGTAGCGCGCGTCCCCTGCCTGGGACGCGCATCCACAGCCAGAGACCGTCGGCTGGAGGAGGAGCCTGGCGAAATAGCGGAAGAAGCCTGGCCACGGGCAACCACATCGCCACCAGAGTCAGAGACAGGACCAGCAGAACGGGTGCAATGACTGCCGGTCCTGACAGTCAAATATAGCAACTCTCCCATACACTTTGTACTTCTAAAGCTGCTGGTGTTCGAGAATCAGGATTAAATCTGATGGTCCACCATGTTGTCTTAGTCAGACATCTTATATCTTTATCTTAACCCTTACACTCCCAGCGCTGTACATGTACGGCGCAAAGAGCTGGGACACAAATCCCGAAATCGCTCGGTGACCGGGGTATGATGGCTGCTCTGCACGGCAGGCAGCCATCTTTCCTAAGGGCACAGGGAGGTTTTTCCACCCCCCTGCAGCCCCGATCGCTGCGATTGGCCGGTTTCTGCAGACCGGCCAATCACAGCTCCAGATGGCCTTCATCCATTCACGGAGCTGCAGGGGACACTGTCGCTTTGCAGGCGGAGCTGCAGGGGACGCTTTGCTAAGCCACGCCCCGACTCTGAAATAGATTAAATACACCCATGTGAAGCGTCTTGCTAATCCACGCCCCCGACTCTGTCAGGTTACGCCCCCTCCCACTCCGCAGCCAACGGGGATTGAAAAAATAAAGGTAAAAATAAACTTCTGTTTGCTTCAGGGGTGGGAGGGTGAATTTCTCTCTGCAACGACACACAAAAATTTTAGATAAAATAGACTAATTATAGACTACAACTGTTCGAATCGTCTTGCTAAGTCACGCCCCCAACTCTGTCAGACCACGCCCCCTCCCACTCTGCAGCCATTCTGCAACGACACACAGAAACATTAAATGAAATAGATTAAATCACCTATGCGAAGCGCTTTGCTAAGCCACACCCCCAACTCTGTCAGGTCATGCCCCCTCCCACTCCGCAGCCAACAGGGATTGAAAGAATGAAGGGAAAAATAAACTTCTGTCAGCTGCAGGGGTGGGAGGGTGAATTTCTCTCTGCAATGACGCACAAAATTTTAGATGAAATAGACTAATTTCAGACTACAACCGTTCGAAGCATCTTGATGATCCACACCCCCAACTCTGCCAGGCCACGCCCCCTCCCACTCCGCAGGCAACGGGGATTGAAAAAAATCAGCTGCAGGGGTGGGAGGGTGAATTTCTCTCTGCAACGACACACAAAAATCGTAGATGAAATTGACTAATTTTAGACTACGACCATTCAGTACTAATAAAAGATGTTTTTTTCCACTGCTACCCATTGCGGGTCCCCATAAATTACCATGTCATCGACCTGTAATTCATTCCACTCTGACCCCCGCCCCAGATCTCGCGAAACCACGCTCCGACTCTGTCAGGCCACGCCCCCTCCCACTCCGCAGCCAACGGGGATTGAAAAAATGAAGGTAAAAATCAACTTCTGTCAGCTGCAGGGGTGGGAGGGAAGTTGGATTTCTTTCTGCAACAACATACAGAAACATTAAATATACCCGTGCAAAGCAATGTTTTCTTCGACTGTTACCCATGGCGTGTCCTCATAAATTACCATGGCATCGACCTGTAATTCTGGCCACCATCAAAAGAAGGACTTAAAACCCCGCCCCAGGTCAACATCACGCCCCCGACTCAGTCAGGCCATGACCCCTCCCACTCCGCAGCCAATGGAGATTGAACAATTGAAGGTAAAAATCAACATCTGTCAGCTGCAGGGATGGGAGGGAGGATGACTATCTCTCTGCAACGACACACAGAAACATTAAATGAAATAGATTAAATATACCCGCGCAAAGCAATGTTTTCTTCCACTGCTACCCATTGTGTTTCCTCAAATTACCATGGCATTAACATATAATTCAGGCCACCATGAAATGAAGGACTTAACCCCCCCCCCGTGTCCCATTAAACCACACCCCCTCCCACTCCGCAGCCAATAGGGATTGAAAAAATGAAGGTAAAAATCAATTTCTGTCAGCTGCATTGACTTTCTCTCTGCAATGACACACAGAAACATTAAATAAATAGATGAAATATACCCAGGCGAAGCCGGGTCTTTCTGCTAGTGTATATATATATATATATATATATATATATATATATCTCTTAATAATATAAAAATGAGTTTCTGTCTGTCTGTCTGTTCTCTATTCGCGACCGATAGTGATTGGTGCTGAACTGGTCAGTACCAGTCACATCGGAGATTACGCAGGGGACACCAGTGTTTGGCGTCCCCTGCCAGCGCTGCCAATGGCAGTGCTATAGCTGCACAGGAAGAGGCAGAACTTCCCTGCATGCAGCCATTCTAGCTGGTGACTGCATGCAGAGAGGTTCTGTACTTCTCTGTGCTGCTTGTTGGCTTGCTGGGACTTGCTTTTCTCCTGCTCCTGTAAAGAAGAAGTAGAAAGAAGAAAAGAAGAAGAAGAAAAGAAGAAGCTACAGATCCCTAAACCACCCTCCATCTCTGTCCCTTGTCATCCCCACCCCCACCCCTCCCCGTCCTTTTTTTACGGACGTCACTTGGCCTGTGCGTTTTTTGCTCATTTTTTTTTAACAATTTTTCAGCTCTGCAGCACTTTTTCTGTGTGCGAGCTGTGACCGCCAAGTGCTTTTTAGTGCATACCTGCCTGATCAGCACCTGCGGATTATTCTTTGCTCTTTTTTTTACATCTCTGTTGATTTCTTTGGGCCAATTTTTCTATTTTTTTGTTAAAAAAGAATTAGTAGTTAGGGTTTTATATAAATATATATAGCGCTCCATATCTCTCTCTCTCTCTATATATATATATATATAGATATAAGTTAATTTTTAGCCAGTGTTTACGTTCTGTGTGCGTGCGTGCTGCATTAGCACATTTTTTGGAGTAACTCCAGTTACTGATAGTTAGATATAAATCATATATATATATATATATCTCTTAATAATATAAAAATGAGTTTCTGTCTGTCTGTCTGTCTTTTCTCTATGAGCGACCAAACTACTGGACCGATTTTCACCAAATTCGGCACACAGGTACATCAGGTGTCCGGGAAGGTTTTAGACCAGGTCTCATCTCTCTAGGACATACCGTTCCTGAGATATTCCCAAAATATGATCTCCATTAGCCAACATTACAACTGGGAACTTTGGTTTTAAACTCCAACTGCCATTCTCTGCAAAGGCACACACAGGGAGGGAGTTTCCATAACAACCAGGTAATTATCAGCAGCTGAGGATCTCATCCATTTCTATTCACTGACACTGTTAAAGGTATTCTGGTGACCATAAATATAACTTATGTTTTTTTCTATTACTACAGTACAGTAGTAATAAAAGATGTTTTCCTCCACTGCTGTCTATTGCGTGGGCTCATAAATTCAGGCCACCCTAAAAGAAGTACTTAAAACCCCCGCCCCACGTCTCACTAAGCCACACCCCCAACTCTGTCAGGCCACACCCCCTTTCACTCCGCAGCCAACAGAGATTGAAAAAATAAAGGTAAAAATCAACTTCTGTCAGCTGGAGGGATGGGTGGGAGGTTGACTTTCTTTCTGCAACGACACACACAAACATTAAATAAAATAGATTAAATACACCCATGCGAAGCGTCTTGCTAATCCACGCCCCCGACTCTGTCAGGTCACGCCCCCTCCCACTCCGCAGCCAATGGGAATTGAAAAAATGAAGGTAAAAATAAACTTCTGTTTGCTGCAGGGGTGGGAGGGTGAATTTCTCTCTGCAACGACACACAAAAATTTTAGATGAAATAGACTAATTATAGACTACAACCGTTCGAAGCCTTTTGCTAAGCCACGCCCCGTCTGTCAGGCCACGCCCCCTCTCATTTCGCAGCCATTCTGCAACGACACACAGAAACATTAAATGAAATAGATTAAATGCACCTATGTGAAGTGCTTTGCTAAGCCACGCCCCGACTCTGTAAGGCCACGCCCCCTCCCACTCCGCAGCCAACAGGGATTGAAAAAATAAAGGTAAAAATCAACTTCTGTCAGCTGCAGGGATGGGTGGGAGGTTGACTTTCTTTCTGCAACGACACACAGAAACATTAAATGAAATAGATTAAATACACCCATGTGAAGCGTCTTGCTAATCCGCGCCCCCGATTCTTTCAGGTTACGCCCCCTCCCACTCCGCAGCCAACGGGGATTGAAAAAATAAAGGTAAAAATAAACTTCTGTTTG
>ONZH01011147.1:0-68683 GCA_900303285.1 Rhinella marina
GTTCGTTTACTATCCAGAAATATGCCTATATTAGGAATATCTCTGGCGCCGCAATCTATGACTTTTCCCTGCTCATGCCAGGTCTAAGTGGCCATGGCATGGGCGGTCTCGTTCATCATTTTCTACATCTGTTTTAGGCATAGAGAATGGTCCAAATGTAAGCCAGCAAGAAAGCTGTCTTACATTTAGACTGGCACTGGGTATGCCGAACTTATGTAGAGGCTGGCTCCTCTCCTGGCTGGCTCCTCTCCTCTACATAAATTTAGCCGCCAGTGCAGGGGTTATTAAGACCGACATCTAAAATGCCTGTCTTAATAAATGATGAGGAAAAACATTAATTTCTTTTATTTTAACACAAGGTCGTAACATAGCAAAATGTGAAAAATTGAAAGAGTCTGAAGAATTCTGAATGCATGGTGTGTGTGTACATATATATATATATATATATATATATATAGCTATTTTTTTAAAAGGCTATTTCACTTCATTGTGGTGATGCCTTTGTGAACTTTAATATTTCTGTAAGTAAGGAGTTTATGCATATCTCTATCTTTTTTTGTTAGTTACAAACATTTATTAGGGCTTAATACGAACATATGAAGGGGCAGCCAACACAGCTATTATCCTCTGAAAGTGGTATATAATACACTATTTGCCTTTATTGTTAATTACTATGCATGACTTTGTTCAGTAAGAAACTAGATATAGGTATAATCTCACAGGAAGACTTGCATAGAAGTTTCACTCTTTAGAAATACTTTCATTTTTGGGCTAGATTACATAATTACTCTAGGAAAGGAATAACAGATGAAGCATATGAACAGTCTATAGTAGATGAGTTCTTGGCATGTATCCAGAAGCACATTGTGTAGTCTTGTAAGCTTTTATTTCAAAGACCTCCAAAGAATAGCTGGGTGGTAGAATTTCTGTGTAAACAATATGTTACTCTAGATATCTCCTGTTCAACCATGGAAATACTGTGTCTAGACCTTCCATCTGTGACTTTTCTTGAATCAAATGGAGAAAATGCTAGGTCTGAAAACTAGCTATGAGAGTTGTTAGCAAGTATTATTTTGTTACTTCTAGAGTAAAGGGGTTTTCCAAGAAGCACTTATTGATGACCCATCCTCAGGATAGGTCATTAATATCAGATAAATGGTGGTACAACTCTCAGCACCCCCACAAATCTGTGGTTTTCACAAGCTCTGGTGCTTGAACTACATAGCTCTGTTCACTTAGTAGTTACTAGTTGCCATGCCTCGCTACTGCAGCACTGTTACCATCCAAATTTATGGTAGAAACACTGTAGTAACCAAGCACAGCCACTAAATAATAGGTAGAGCTGTGTAATTTTGGTGCATGATTACAGCTTTGGAGCTTGAGAAAACAGCTGACTGATCTGATATTGATGAGTAAAAGAAGGTGTCATCAATATGTAAGTAGTGGAAAACCTTTGTAAGATAATGGTTCTTTAACAGGCTGTAAACATATTGGATTGTTTTCTTGCGCAACCACAGTGCATTTGGCATGTGGCCTTGTGCTAAAATAAAAGAAATTCATGTTTTCCCCATCATTCTGCACTCAACACCCCATAATGATAAAGTGAAACAAAATGTTAGAAAACGTTGCTAATTAATTGAAAAGGAAAAACTAAAACATTGCACTGATCTAAGTATTCAGACACTTTACTCAGTGCTTAGTTAAAGCACCACTGTCAGCAATTACAGCCTCAAGACTTCTTGGGTATGATGCCCCAAGGTTTGCACAAATGGATTTGGGGATTTTCTGCTATTCTTCTCTGTATATCTTCTTTAGGGCTGTCAGGTTTGATGGGGAATGTCATGAGCAGACATTTTCCGGCATCTCCAGAGATGTTGAATTGGATTCAAATCATGGATGAGACTGGTCACTCATGGACATTCACAGAGTTTTCACTAAGCACTCTGGATGTGTGTTTCGGCCCAGTCTAGGGTTCAGAGCACTGTGAATCAGGTTTTCATTAAGAATATCTCTGTACTTTGCTCCATTCAGTTTTCACTCAACTCTGACCAGACCAGTCTCCCTGTCCTAGTCAATGAAAAACACCATCACAGCATGATGCTGCCACCATCATGCTTCACTGTAGAGATGCTATTTGGAAGGGTATGAGCAGTGCCAGGTTTCCCCCCAGAAAAGATGATTAGAATTGAAGGCAAAAACTTATATCTTGATTTCATCTCTTTCTCACAGTGTGAGAGTCATTTAAGTGCTTTTTGTTCTTTTTGCACGCTATCATGTGTCTTTTATCTTTATCCTCAGGATAGGTCATTAAAATCAGATCAGCGGGGGTCTGACACCTGACACCTGGCACCCCCGCTGATCTGATTTTAATGACCTATTCTGAGCCTTATAGACCGCTCAGATCAGGCTATAGACTCCTTTCCCCATATTACAATGGTACCTTTACTTGTGCTGTCCCTTGTCGAGATCTTCCAAAAGGACTTTTAAAACATATGCTAATGAGGTTCGGCAAGTGCCCAGGAGTGTCGTTATTGCAGCAGGTGCCCAGGCTCCTTGGCACTTTGCCCAGAAAACCACTCCTCTTTCACCCCTCTGGCCCGCCTCCTTTCTTATAATTACCTTCTCCTCTCCCTCACAAAATTCTCGCGGCTACACCACATCACACTTGTCCCACGCCTTTGCACTGCTGTGCCTATTATGGGCAGAGGAACAGGGGGTTGCACTGCGCATGCACCGGTCCGTACCAAGTGTAACCCCCTGTTCCTCTGCCCATAATGGGCATAGCAGTGCACAGGTGTGGGGCAAGTGTGGAGCGGTGCAGCCGTGAGATTTGTGAGGGAGAGGAGGAGGTAAATATAGGAAAGGAGGGCGAGGCAGAGGAGTGAAAGAGGAGTGGTTTTCTGGGCAAAGCGCCAAGGGTCCTGGGCACCTGCCACAGTAACACCACCCCTGGAAACTTGCTGAACCTCATTAGCATATGTTCTAAAAGTCTGTTTTGGAAGATCTCGGCAAGGGACAGCACTAGTAAAGGTACCATTGTAATATGGGGAAAGGAGTCTATAGCCTGATCTGAGCAGTATATAAGGCTCAGATTAGGTGAAAAACTCCCTTTAGCATGTACACAGGCACTTCTCATGCTGGTACACACACTTTACAGTATCCCCCAAGTTTCTGGTCATGTGGACTTAACTTAAAGGACGTATGATAGGACTTTGATCTTTGATCATATTGAAGGCAGAATGTCAACTTTAAAATTATACCCAGTGATGCATATTCGGGAAGCTGCACTTGCTTGGAGTTGGTGAGCAGAATAAAAAGTGTTCCTTCCTGGACATGGGTATCCATAAAAGAGGGCTAGAAGGGAAGAAAATGAGAGAGACAGCAGGATGAAAGATCACAGCCTGTTATTGTCACTTTTCCTCCTATACAGCTTCCTAGGATCTTGGGGGAATACAATACATTGACCATATGTCCTCATTTTTGTTAATTTATAAATCCCGACTGAACCTGTGATTATGTCACCGCCGTGTGATCTGTGCAGGCAGGGCTGGAGCTCGTAAGTGGAGAAGTGATGAGCCTGAGAAACCTAGGAATTTGTAGTCCTCTCCTATATACTCTCCCTGTAATATCTTCTGATATCACATCAACCTGTACATGCTGGGAAATGTAATCCTCTCCTCTTATAATACCTCATCCCTGTAATGTTATCTGACGCTGGTATATAGATTATGGTTTTCATTCTATGTGTTGTATCGTCACCCACTGTTGAGGGTATGATGTCCTCCTTTGGGGGGTTATGAAAATGGTCACCTTAAAATACAGGAACTTTTCTTCATGTTATCATCTACTTTACCAATGAAGGAACATATGTGATTTTTGTATTAAACGAGAAGGAGGATGAGCATTTACACACCTAATCACCCCCTGTGCCTAATCAGACATTTATTAGTCTTCCTAATCTAGTGGAACATGAAGGCCAACATGGCATTGACAAAGTCCATGCGGGAGACTTATCAAAACTGATATAAAAGAAATCTGGCTTAGCTGCTCATGTCAACCAATCTTTATCTTTCATTTTCAAAGTTTCTTTGGAAAATGAAAGGTGGAATCTGATTAGTTGCTATGGGCAACTAAGACAGTTTTTCTTTACATCAGTTTGGTTACATTCCCCACCATGTTTTTTCCTAATTCTACTTTTTCTACCGTTTTCATGTGTGAAACCCATCATAAGAATGCTCTTTCAGCTCTTATACCTGTAGAATATGCATTAGAACTACACAGCAGTTCACTTGCCATTATGCTGAAGTTGCTGACCGTACAATATTGGGTTGCCCAGTTTATTTGTCCATGTTGCAAACTAAAAATACTCAGCAGAGCCATTCTACTGTGATGACAAATTGAAATCTATATGAAATTACTTTTTAAATGTTTTTTCTTAAATATCGTAAACTTTTCCTTTAACATTGATGATTATTTGGACCTTTACAATATAGCTGTGCTCTTCAATTGTGTATGTTACATCTCCATAACACTGAGAAAAATGTTGTGAAAAAATGCTTCCTGTCTACTAGAATATTTTTATCTTAAAGATTGCAACACTTCTCATGTAATATCGTCTCTTGTGAAATCAGTGTCTGCAATTTTTTCATGATCAGTCATAAAAATATCTTTGCAAAATGCAAGCTCAGTTTCTGGAAGGACATTGTTTTCAAACTGCATGGACCATATGAAGAGCAATACATAACTGAAAACTTAATAAAATGTATTTAAATTTTTTTAAATTGCATACACATTTACAAAAAATTGATTTATTCCCTGGCTGCATTCTCTGGACCAGTTCAGCTCCTATCCAGTGCCTATTTAGAAGATGATGCAGCAGGGGACAGCCAGAAAAACAATCACATGAGTTAATCAAGACCATCACCATATCGGTTGCCACAGACAGGGTTAGAAGCCTCTGGTTGATGTGAAAGAACAGTTGCTAGTGTCACATTATGCACTTTAGGAGCATTTAGATATTTAGTGGCTAAACCCTTTAAGTACTCATACATATTGTAACGGGACTGTATAGTGCCAAACTGGTAGTTTGGTGCTATAGAGCCATAAGGACTGCAGGTTCCATCATAGTGACATCACATGACACGTATACTGAGCTATTTCCCTTACAACAATTTTTATAGTAGAGAAAAGCACTACACATGGAGTCTGACGGGCCCGTTATCAGGATGGTAAACAAGTTCTGTCGACAGGACCTTGTTTTCTGTCCTGCCTAACTGAAACCAGGCGGATCCGTTATGCAGGCCATAGACTTCTATTATGACGGATCAAAACGGAATGCCTCTAAAGGTTTCCGTTTTTATTTCCCTCTTATGGATTCTGTTATTTTCCGATATAACCATGTTATAACAGAAAGCCATAACGGAATACATAACTTTGATGTGAACAAGCCCTAATACATACCACTTGTAGAAAAAACAACCCATCATAAAATATCTAAAATAATTGGGAGCATTATGAGGAAGATTTATCATCTCCCTAAACCAGAAATGTGGAGCTAAAATGTCCCTAACATGTGTGTTGGCAACTTTAAAAAAAAAATACATTCACCACATTTCCAAAAGAGGACGTGATAATGGCAAGAATGGGCATGACAAAAGCAGGAAGTGGCATGGCTAGTCCCCTCAACACATTTGTCTTCCTGGCATTTTCTGAATTGTAGAATTCCAAGGGGTGTGGCAGAATTATTACCTCTTAACCCCTTTGTGACATATGCCATACATGTACGACAGAAATTGGGTCTTTAAAGATGGTGCCCACTCAGGAACTGCCATATCCAGTGAGTACCTGCTATTTTTAACACCCCCATGTCCATGATTGGAGACAACTCTGATTACAGATGTGTTTTCTCCTCAGATACTGTGGTCAATTGCTATTGCCAAAGCATCTGAGAGGTCATTTATCAGCAGTGTTCTGTGACTGAGCACATCTTCCCCCATAAGCACACAATGAGATCACAGGTATCATTTGGTATGGGGACCAGCAATTGCTGCATTTCTATTGAGCGATCTGGTAGAAGAGATCTGATGATTGCATGTTCAAATCTCCTAAAGGGGCTAAAAATGAAGCTAAATGAAAGTGGAAAAAAAATTAAAAAAAGAATTAGGCTAGGGTGATGTCACGCAACATTTCTATATAATGATAGTCAATGGTGTCGCACTGCAACATGCGATATGCTGCTAATGTGACACGACAGTTGCAAAAAAATCCATCCAAGTTGGATTTCTGTGCAACTGTCACATCACAATGATAGCATGTCGCAGTGCAACACCATTGATTACCATTACAAAAAAAGTTGCACGACATCAGTGCGACATGAATGTCGCACAACACATGTCGCAATGTAGTTGCACCACTCTTATTGTCATGCAACACAAGTCACTATGTAGGCCTAGCCTTAAAAATTCAAACAACCCTCTTTTCCACATTTTAGATATAAAAACAAACAGTAGAAAAATAATCATTGCTATGGCCAAAATTGTCCACACTATCAAAATATAAACGTTTTTACCCTGTACAGTAAATGCCATAATAAAAAAAATGGCCAAATCGCCAATTCTTGTTTGCTAAGCCCCTTTTTAAAAAAACTGAATAAAATGTGATAAATCATATGTAACCTAACATTAACAACAAAAACTACAGATTGCCCTGCAAAAAATGATCCCTTACACAGCTACGTAGACAGAAATATATAAAATTATGGGTGTCAGAATATAACAAGGCAAAGAAAACATTTCTTATTATGAAAACATAACAAAAGTATAAAGACATACTTATATATATATAAATTTGGTATCATACTAACCAGCAGAATACAGGTCATTTACTGCACAGTAAATGTTGTGAAAATTGTTTCCAATTTTACATCATATTAAATGGTACATCATATTAAATGGTTCTAATTGACGGTACAACTTATCCCACAAAAGAGAAGCTCTCATATGGCTATATGAATAGAAAAATAAAAATGGTGTTGCTCTTGGAAGGCGGAGAGTAAAAAATAAAAACAAAAAATGTCATAACGTCATAAACGTCATAAAAATTAAAAATTAAATGACGGGAAGGGGTTAATAATTCTGGAGTATTGTATGCTAATGGAGTTTGTTATTAAAACTGTTATTAAAATTTTGCAATTAAAAATAAGGAATTACAGTCTTAATGCAAGTTTAAGAACTGAAGAATTTAAGGACTGTGCATATCTATCTAGTGCCCTAACTTCTACCTAACAACTGAGGATAGGCTATCAATAGAAAAATCCTGGTCAGCCTCTTTAAATATTAAACACCTATCTTTAATATAAGCCATCAATATTTTAATGTGGAGGGTAAATTCAAGTGATTGAGGCTATGCTGCAGTACCAGGCACAGCCTCTGATCCAGATGAGGTGCTGTCCTTATATAAATTATAGCAGTGCCACAGCCTTTATTGTATTGATCAGCAGGGGTACAAGCAGCACATTTTCCACCACTCAAATACTGATGCCTTTTCCAAAGTATGTCATCAATATTTCGGACTGTCTACATGTTTATTCATTTATTTTTGTAAGTTCAAAGACAATATATGAGTATTGATACTAGTGATTACATCTATTACATATAAACAACTTCATAATAGTTATACAAATTATGAAATATGGTAACATACCAGTATGGTAACATGAAGGTATAAGAATCAACCTTAGAGTTAAAAGCAGCACATTATATGCTATTAACACAAATAGACAAAAATAAACACATTTAGCGTTAGTTACAAAGCGTACATTGCTGTGGCTTTTCTTTTGAACTCTTCAATTCACTGCTCCTATTAATTTGCTTGAAATTTGTTTTCTCAAGTGTGTTACAAGCCGCACCTGCTGCTCCCTGTGGTATTTGGGACAAAACAAAAGAAAGTGAGAAAGAATCTTTTTTTTTGTAGATGATTTCACATAAATTATAGACTGGTGCATATGTTTTGAGGTAGAGCAGGCACAGTGGCAGCTGTGATTGTGCCAAAACCATACTGTATTTGGGAAATAATCAGGAAAACGAGAGGCAATGAAATCAATCAGTAAGAAGAATAGCAACAGTTTATATTTAGATTACTAATAGAAGTGCGCCAAGGGGGGAGAGCGATATGGAAGTATGGTTGGAAAAGAACAAACCTGGTCAAACATTTCAATCATTTAACTAGGAATTTAAGATTTCTAAGCTATTTTACTCTGTGACTGAATTAGTGCATAGTTTGAAATGAGGGCATATGCTGTTCCTTTGTCATACTCTGGACAACTACATTTGGAATTAGAGGCTATTTAACTATCCACATTGTAAACATGTTGCTATGTCAAGAAAGGCAACTTCCAGGGGTGCAAGAAAAAATGCTAAAGCCAAAAATTGGATGGTAATTATATTGACATTGAGCTACTTTCCAGCAAAAGCATGGTAAAAATAACAGATGGTTAAAGTGTATAGCTTCGGGAGCGTTTTCATAAGTAATTCATTAATTTTGCAAATAAATTCAAACCTCAGACTAGTCTCCAAAATTAATACAGACCCCAAAACAGATCCCAAAATAAAGTCAGACCTTATACAATAAATTCTGATGCCTAATTAAATTTAGACCACACACCAGACTCCAAAATTCATCCAGAACTCAAACTAGACCCTAAAGGTAATTAAGACCTCAGGTAGATCAGGTAGATCAAACAATAGAATTTAGACGTCAGACTAAATCCAAAGTGAAGGAGAACACACTGCACATGCTCTCTATTCATAGCTATGGGAGTTCCAGGTCAGGGCTCCCTTCACCACTACAGGACTGCCAGAAATAGCCAAGCTGGCCCTCGGCTATTTTCGGAATTCCCATAGGAGTGAACAAAGGGGGTCTGTGCACGTGCGGCTGCTTTCCATAAAATTCAGAGTCCCCATTCCTAAGATAGGAGAGGAGTGGGGGGAATACCCCTTTAAGGATGCAGAAAAAAACAATTTTCCCTTTTTGAATGTATCTGATTGTAAGAAAGTCAAAGCTCAAGTCATAGCTCATTTTTAAGAAAATATACAAATCAGCTCAGAAGTGGCTTTGCCAGACCCCCTACCGCCCACACCCATCTGCCATAAATCATTCCAAAATTTCAAAATGACATTTAGGCCTATTGGTATTTCACAGAAATTAATGCAATATGGAAATGAAATGTAAAAAACTAAATTTTTCTGATTTTTCAATTTGAATCCATTGTTTTGGAACAGAGTAGTTCCAATAGAAATAATACTCCACATTTATTACCCCGATTCTGCAGTTTCTAACAAAATATCTCATATTTGGCCGTAGAGTTCTACTTGACTCAAATACCCGCCTGAAAATTGAAGGAGCATCTTGTGGATTTTGGAAACTGTACCTCTCAAGGAATTAATATAGGGGAGCAGTGAACATTTTGACCCCATTTAGAATTTATTGCAATTGGGACATGAAAATCAAAAATTGCATGTTAATAATAGTGTGTAGTTTTAGCTCAAACTTTTTCATTTTTCAAGTGTTAACAGGAGAAAAACACCCCCAAAAAATTTAAGCAATTTCTTCCAAGGACGGTAATACCCCATATGTGGTTGTAACCTGCTGTTTGGGTACACAGCAGGGCTCAGAAGGGAAGGAGCGCCATTTGATTTTTTTTACAGATTTTTACTGGAATGGCTTTGGGGGCCATGTTAAACTTGCAGCAGCCCTGAGGTACTTCTACAGTGGAAAATAAACAACTGCATTTTAACCCCTTCCCGACCAGCGCCGTACATGGACGGCACTGCGGGAAGTAACATCCCGACCAGCGCCGTAGTACAGAAGCTGCGCCCGCCCGATCAGCTGCAGGGGGCCGGCTGTTCCCAGTAGCCGGACCCCTGCTGCGTACGCCTGCATCGGTGAAAACACCGATGCGGGCGTATTAACCCTTCATGTGCCGCGGTCAGCGCTGACCGCGGCACATGCGATGCGGGCGGTCGGAAGGGGTGTCCATCGGGTCCCCGCACTGCTGTGACGGGGACCCGATGGCTTAGATAGCAGACGGATGCCTTCCTTAGGCATCCGGCTGCTATCTACGGAAGCCTGTGAAATCCAGCCCCCTGGATCTCACAGGCAGTAAGCTGGAAGTGTATTACTGTGTGTAATACACTTCAAGCCAATGCATTACAATACAGAAGTATTGTTATGCATTGTAAAGGGAATCAGACCCCAAAAGTTAAAAAAGTGTAAAAAAAAAAGCAAGTGAAAAAAAGTGAAAAAATAAAGTTTTACAAAAAAGTTTCAAGTTCCAAAAAAAAAGCGTCCTTTTCACAAAATAATATAAAAAAAATTGTAAAAAATAGTGAAAAAAATAAAAATAGACATATTAGCTATCACCGCGTCCATATCGACCGGCTTTATAAAAATATCACATGATCCACCCCGTGAGGTGAACGCAGTAAAAAAAAAAAACTGTGCCAAAACAGCCTTTTTTTGGTCACCTTCCCTTACAAAAAGTGTAATAGCAGGCGATCAAAAAGGCGTATTTACCCCAAAATGGTACCAATCAAACCGTCATCTTGGCCCACAGAAATGTAGACCCTACCTGAGACAATCGCCCAAAAAATAAAAAAAATATGGCTCTCAGAAAATAGCAACACAAAAAAAAGATTTTATTCTGTTCAAAAATGCATCTAATGTGTAAAACTTTCCAAAAATAAAAATGTTTGACATATTGGGTATCGCCGCATCGGTAACAACCTGCTATATAAAAATATTACATGAGATGGCCCCCCAGGTGAATGCTGTAAAAAAAAATTTAAAAAAACTGTGCCATAACAGCCATTTATTTCACCTTGCATCACAAAAAGTGTAATAGCAGGCGATCAAAAAGGCGTATTTACCCCAAAATGGTACCAATCAAACCGTCATCTTGGCCCGCAGAAATGTAGACCCTACCTGAGACAATCGCCCAAACAATAAAAAAATGGCTCTCAGAAAATAGCAACACAAAAAAAAGATTTTTGTCACGACAGGGAAACAAGGGATAGTGTGCCCTGTCTGAACCCCACCTCTTTCCCTGCCTACTTACAGTAGATGCCCTAGGCGGCAAAACCGTAACTTGGAGACAGTCCCTATGCTGAGTACGTGCACAGGGAAGGGAAGGGAACACAGGGAAAGACGAACACAGACAGAACAAACACAATAGCAGAATAGTCAGCAAGCCAAGTCAAGAACAGGAGGTCACGTCAAATACCGAGGGGAATCACAAAAGCGTAGTCTAAGTCCGAAGCCAAAATCCAATATACCAATAATCAACAGCAAGGTCCAACACACAGCACTGATCTCAGAAGACTAATCACAGGCATCTGAGTGAGGCAGTTGCGTGGCCAGCATCACATGACCTGAGGCGGAGCAAGCTGTCCAAACAATATGTAAAGTAGCCATGTGGTGTGATCAGCACCACATGGCTAAACCCAAACAGAGAATTAACTCATGAAGTGCTGGCTGACAAGACCAGCACTTCAATTCCCTATTGCTCGTCTCTAGGGGGGCGGAGAGGTCCGGCGATGTCGTGCAGAGGGAGCGCGACGCCGACCTCGCGTGACAATTTTATTCTGTTCAAAAATGCATCTAATGTGTAAAACTTTCCAAATATAAAAATGTTTGACATATTGGGTATCACCGCGTCCGTAACAACCTGCTCTATAAAAATATTACATGAGATGGTCCCCCAGGTGAATGCTGTAAAAAATTTTTTAAAAAACTATGCCATAACAGCCATTTTTTTCACCTTGCCTCACAAAAAGTGTAATAGCAGGCGATCAAAAAGTCTTATGTACCCCAAAATGGTACCAACGAAAACGTCACCTCATCCCTCAAAAAATGAGCCCCCACATAAGACAATAACTCAAAAAAATAAAAATCAATGGCTCCCGCAAACCAATCCATCAAAATCTGTGCTGCAAAATCCATATGGCACTCCTTCTGTTCTGAGTCCTGCCATGTGCCCCCACAGCAGTTTACCACCACATATGGGGTGTTTCCGTATTCAGGAGAAAATGGGGAACAAATTATGGGGTGCTTTTCTCCTGTTACCCCTTGTGAAAATGAAAAATTTGGGGCTAAAGCAACATTTTATTGGAAGAAATGAAACTTTTCATTTTCACAGCCAAGTGTTTCCAAATTCCGTAAAACGCTTAGGGGGTCAAAGTGGCCAGTACCCCCCTTAATATATTCTTTGAAGGGTGTAGTTTCCAAAATGGGGTCACTTTTTGAGGGTTTCCACTGTAGGGGTACGTCAGGGTCTCTCAATCACAAAATGGTGCCTAAAAACCATTCTAGCAACATCTGCCTCCAAAATCCGTATGGCGCTCCTTTCCTTCTCCATTTCCAGACCCCTTATCCGGGACCTTTTCATCCCCAGGTAACTCCACCGTATTATATGCACTAATACTGTAGTTTGTCATCACTAACGCCATCAATAGATACTTACCCATCTTCCTCTTTATTGACCATGATATCAGATTAGACGGCTGAGAAATCGCATCCTGTAATGTTATAGTTAGAACATTTGAGCTTTTAAAACGCCAGAATGGAAGTATGGGCAAAGTTCCAAGTACTAGCTTGCCCTTAGTAGAAATGCGCATGCGCACGCTCATTGACGCGCGGTCACGTGACCGTCAACGTCATCGATTCAGAGCGCGGCTTCCTCTAGCTTAAATAGCGGCGCGGCAGAGCCACAGCCGCAAGAACGCCTTTCTATACAGCCCCACTATTACACCAACGGTATGTACATTAATCTATGGTAACTTTAATACTGGGAACATGATACTTACCGGTTTAATTGTTATTTAACTGTGTTCATCTACTGGCAGTATGTATCTAGGCTTTAATACAATACTCCCTCATGGACGAGAGGGATATATACATGCCGCTAAATACAGCTCTATACTAGCCAGATGCTGCTACAGAGACTCATAGGGAATAGAAGTCTAGGTCATTGTTAGATATCTGCTGAGCCCTTATATATGTACTATGGATTCACTCTGCGGTACCGCTGTCATTTGAATTGCACTCATTATCAGCCTGACATCACACTATTTGGATATTACATGTATATGTTTGTAATTATGTCCTTTTGTATGATAGTAATGTCCATCTGTCTTGTAATGTTTCTAATACCTAGTTTTGTTTAATATTTTGTTACTTACCAATGGTTAATGTATATATGTTATATATGTTATAGGCCGTGATCAAGGTCCGGGAGGACCGAAACGTTAATGTTGGCCTTGACAAATATGGATTATTATCAATAAAGCGTCCTACTAATTTGCATAATACAATTTGTGTGCCGTGATTGAACTCTCAACTTGAAGTGGGTTTTTACCTGATCACTGAGCACCATTCGGAAGTGGTGTGCCTACCAACCTTTTCATGTTAAGCCTTTCCTTCTGACCACTGCCACAAACCCATAGAGACGTTTACCACCACATATTGGGTATTTCTGTAAACTGCAGAATCAGAGTAATGTATATTGAGGTTTAGTTTGCTGTTAACCCTAGCTGTTTTGCAATAAAAACATTATTAACATGAATAATCTACCAAAAAAGTGACATTTTGAAATTTCACCTCCATTTTCCATTAATTCTTGTGGAACACCTCAAGGGTTAACAAAGTTTGTAACAGCAGTTTTTTATAATTTGAGGGGTGTAGTTTCTAAAATGGGGTCATTTATGGGTGGTTTCCATTACGTAAGCCACTCAAAATTACTTTATATCTGAATTGGTGCTTAAAAAAATGGTTTTGGAAATTGTGTTGAAAATTTGAAAAATGGCTTCTAAACTTCTATGCCTTCTAACGTCCCAAAATAGTAAAATGACATTTATAAAATGATGCCAACATAAAGAAGACATATGGGGAATGTAAAATAATAACTATGTTTGGAGGTATTACTATATATTTTGAAAGTAGAGAAATTGAAATTTGCAAATTTGCAATTTTTTCCAAATTTTTTGTAAATTTGGTATTTTTTAAAAAATAAAAATGAAATATTTTGCCACAAATTTACTACTGTCGTGAAGCACAATATGTGACGAGAAAACAATCTCAGAATGGCTTGGATAAGTAAAAGCGTTCCAAAGTTATTACCACATAAAGTGACACGTGTCAGATTTGCAAAAAATGGCCTGGTCAGGAAGGTGAAAACAGGCCCGGGGTTGAAGGGGTTAAAATAATTATATTGATATAGACAGGCACTCAGTATCTGGATCAAATATAGCTTGCAATTTATTAATCTTTAAAATACAATAACATATATAAAACCTCAAAATAAAAGAACTTAAATATTTCAAGAATAAAAAGATCAATCTCAAGAAGGCTTGCTGTTCTATCTTAATCCCACTTCACATACACTTATGTATTAGATATTCCCTATCTCATACTTCTTTACTCACTGGGATTGCTATAGGTATCTACGTGCTAAATAATAAATGATGTTAAGCACTGTAGGATAGTTGGCCCAGACAGCAAATGGTAGCTTTTGTATTACCACAGACTACCTAGAAACCATGTATATTCCTCTCATGGATACCACATCTATTATGCTTTTGCTCACTGGGGTTGCTATAAGGAACTATGAGCTAATTGTAAATGGATAATGGTAAGCACTGTAGTATAGTTAACCCAGACAGCAAATTACCTTTAGTAACCCTTAGTAGTATCACAGACAACCTGAAGTCATATATGCTCTTCTCACGAATACCACATCTATTAAATAGAATATGATATCACCATATATATGGATGGAACTCTGATTAGACTTTTGATTAATGGATGAAATGTTGTTCCTCTCAAGGATTAATGTTGTTATTTTCACAGGTTAAACCTTATTTACACCATGTACTTGTCCTTTATTCACCATGGTTACTACAGGTAACGGCACTCTAATATCCACAATAGAGAATTATTATTATTATGTTGGAAATGATATTGCCGTACCGCTAACCAGGATAATAAAATGACTTGGAGCGTCACTCCATTATTCAGTTGCTTGTATACCTCAGAATCCTGTAACGAATTGAGTAGATGTTATGCTTTGTTAGATACAATGTCACTGTTAAATGGACATTTATTGTACTCAAATGTACGTGTTTTCTTCTAAAGTTAATGACTGTTCTCAGGATGGTGGGGTCAGAAGACGTCTGACGCGCTATCAACGGTGAGCATTCTTTAGTTTATATAAGAGATATTACTCACAATGGAGATGTTACTCACAGTTTGCGGCTTGAATCACTAGTGGCGTCCCACTTATTGATATTAAATATTAGATGTATCGCTCACCCTTTCGCTCCTGTAGGTATGCGGTCTTACCAACACCCCACAGATGAAGCAAGTAAAGTACTTGCCGTCCTCGGTGTCCCACATGTCAGTATACTCGTGATCTTGGTATTCAGTTGCGCGCTGTGTACTTCCGATAGTCAGATCAGCGCGATGCACTTGCTGAGAATCCCACATGGTAAACTTTATCCAGTCAATTTTGTCCAATGTGTTTGCTGTATTTTCCAAGCTTATAAGGTTTTCTTTATTTTCAGATGTCAAAGTCCCATAAAGATACATATAGATAAATGTTTGCAATGAAAAAAGGTTCTGTGGTTTGATTGCAGCAACGCAATACGCGTTTTGAAGTGTACTCACTTCTTCATCAGTGGCCATCGGAAGTACACAGCGCGCAACTGAAAACTAGGATCACGAGTATACTGACACGTGGGACGCCGAGGATGGCAAGTACTTTACTTGCTTCATCTGTGGGGTGTTGGTAAGACCACATACCTACAGGAGCGAAAGGGTGAGCGATACATCTAATATTTAATATCACTAAGTGGGACGCCACTAGTGATTCACGCCGCAAACTGTGAGTAACATCTCCATTGTGAGTAATATCTCTTATATAAACTAAAGAATGCTCACCGTTGATAGCGCGTCAGACGTCTTCTGACCCCACCATCCTGAGAACAGTCATTAACTTTAGAAGAAAACACGTACATTTGCATACAATAAGTGTCCGTTTAACAGTGACATTGTATCTAACAAAGCATAAAATCTACTCAATTCGTTACAGGATTCTGAGGTATAAAAGCAACTGAATAATGGAGTGACGCTCCAAGTCATTTTATTATCCTGGTTAGCGGTACGGCAATATCATTTCCAACATTCCTAATAATCCTCTATTGTGGATATTAGAGTGCCGTTACCTGTAGTAACCACTGTGAATAAAGGACAAGTACATGGTGTAAATAAGGTTTAACCTGTGAAAATAAGAACATTAACCCATGAGGGGAACAACATCTCATCCATTAATCAAACGTCTAATCAGAGTTCCATCCATATATATGGTGATATCATATTCTATTTAATAGATGTGGTATTCGTGAGAAGAGCATATATGACTTTAGGTTGTCTGTGATACTATTAAAGGTTACTAAAGGTAATTTGCTGTCTGGGTTAACTATACTACAGTGCTTACCATTATCCATTTACGATTAGCACATAGTTCCTTATAGCAACCCCAGTGAGCAAAAGCATAATAGATGTGGTATCCGTGAGAGAAATATACATGATTTTAGGTAGTCTGTGGTAATACGAAGGCTACCATTTGCTTCCTGGGCCAACTATCCTACAGTGCTTAACATCATTTATTATTTAGCACGTAGATACCTATAGCAACCCTAGTGAGCAAAGAAGTATGAGATAAGGAATATCTAGTACATACACTCACCGGCCACTTTATTAGGTACACCTGTCCAACTGCTCGTTAACACTTAATTTCTAATCAGCCAATCACATGACGGCAACTCAGTGCATTTAGGCATGTAGACATGGTCAAGACAATCTCCTGCAGTTCAAACCGAGCATCAGTATGGGGAAGAAAGGTGATTTGAGTGCCTTTGAACGTGGCATGGTTGTTGGTGCCAGAAGGGCTGGTCTGAGTATTTCAGAAACTGCTGATCTACTGGGATTTTCACGCACAACCATCTCTAGGGTTTACAGAGAATGGTCCGAAAAAGAAAAAACATCCAGTGAGCGGCAGTTCTGTGGGCGGAAATGCCTTGTTGATGCCAGAGGTCAGAGGAGAATGGGCAGACTGGTTCGAGCTGATAGAAAGGCAACAGTGACTCAAATTGCCACCCGTTACAACCAAGGTAGGCAGAAGAGCATCTCTGAACGCACAGTACGTCGAACTTTGAGGCAGATGGGCTACAGCAGCAGAAGACCACACCGGGTGCCACTCCTTTCAGCTAAGAACAGGAAACTGAGGCTACAATTTGCACAAGCTCATCGAAATTGGACAGTAGAAGATTGGAAAAACGTTGCCTGGTCTGATGAGTCTCGATTTCTGCTGCGACATTCGGATGGTAGGGTCAGAATTTGGCGTCAACAACATGAAAGCATGGATCCATCCTGCCTTGTATCAACGGTTCAAGCTGGTGGTGGTGGTGTCATGGTGTGGGGAATATTTTCTTGGCACTCTTTGGGCCCCTTGGTACCAATTGAGCATCGTTGCAACGCCACAGCCTACCTGAGTATTGTTGCTGACCATGTCCATCCCTTTATGACCACAATGTACCCAACATCTGATGGCTACTTTCAGCAGGATAATGCGCCATGTCATAAAGCTGGAATCATCTCAGACTGGTTTCTTGAACATGACAATGAGTTCACTGTACTCAAATGGCCTCCACAGTCACCAGATCTCAATCCAATAGAGCATCTTTGGGATGTGGTGGAACGGGAGATTCGCATCATGGATGTGCAGCCGACAAATCTGCGGCAACTGTGTGATGCCATCATGTCAATATGGACCAAAATCTCTGAGGAATGCTTCCAGCACCTTGTTGAATCTATGCCACGAAGAATTGAGGCAGTTCTGAAGGCAAAAGGGGGTCCAACCCGTTACTAGCATGGTGTACCTAATAAAGTGGCCGGTGAGTGTAAGTGTATGTGAAGTGGGATTAAGATAGAACAGCAAGCCTTCTTGAGATTGATCTTTTTATTCTTGTAATATTTAAGTTCTTTTATTTTGAGGATTTATATATGTTATTGTATTTTAAACATTAATAAATTGCAAGCTATATTTGATCAAGAAATTGAAAGCCTGTCTATATCAATATAATTGTACATTTTGAATAGATTGGTTGAGTATAACAATCCATGACAGTGCACCTATTCCATAGTAGTAATTATTGAGAGCCACCACCCTCTTCTATATTTCTTTGCATTTTAAAAACAACAGAATGCAACATTTGGACCATGAAATGGAAAATTTACTTTTTTTTTCTGCTTTAGCCCCAAATTTTTCATTTTTGCAAGGGTTAAAAGATAAAAAGCACCACATAATCTGTAATATCTCAAGTACATAAATATCCAGAATGTGGTCATAAATGCCTTTATGGGGATACAACAGCACTGAAGTGAAATTGCAGCATCTGGATTTTTTAACATGAAATATACTGAAATAGATTTTTTATTGACTGACCTATGTGAGGGATTGTTTTTTGTGGGACAAGCTGTTGTTTTTATTGGTACCTTTTTGGTGTATATTAGATTTTTTGAGCTCTTTTTAATTAATTTTTTGGGTGGTGAGATGGGTAAAAATGGTGATTCTGTTGGTGTTTTTTTATTTGTTTTATAGGGTTTACCATGTGGTATGTTAATGGGAAAACAATATTCTGCAGGATGATATCATTATGGCAATACCAAGTTTATAAAGTTTTTTTATGCTTTACTACTTTTGCATCATAAAATCATTTTTTAATTAAAAATCAGTTATATTTTGCATCGCCATTTACTAAAATCTATAACATTTTTATTTTTCTGTCAACTTTGTTATGTGAAGGCTTGTTTTTTTCTGAACTGGCTTTTGCTTTTATTGATACCATTTTTGGGGTACATATGACTTTTTGATCACTTATTTAATTTTTCAGGGGGTGAGGTTATTTTTTATGGGGTTCACTATGTGGTATATGTGATATGATAATCTTATTCTGTGGGTAGATATACGATTATGGTCATACCAAATTAATATAGTTTCTATTACATGTAGTTTGTATTAGCACCATGTTTTTTACCATTTTGGGGGAATTGAGGTGGCAAAAACAGCAATTCCATCGTTGTTTTTTATTTAACTTTTTAATGATGTTTAACACCATGGATCAGTAACATAATTATTTTACAGATCAGTTAGATGTGGATATGGATGTAGCAATATCAATTATGTGGTCTATTTTATTTTTTTATTTTATTTTTTATTTTTTTAATCACTCATAAATTAGTGAATATGGGAAAAAGAGCAGTTTTTACTGGAAATTTTTATTTTATTTTTTAAACTTTTTTTAGCCCCTAGTTGGGGACTTGAACATACAATGGTCTGATTTCCTCTTCCCCTTACTGTAATAGTTATCTATTGCAGTGTATTGAGACACTCAGTTTCACAATTAGACTTGGCCTTACCAGACCCTACCTCTGGCAGGGCCTGAAAGACTTCCATCAGTGCATGGCAGACTCAGAAGCCTTTGTAAGATCTCTAGCTACCATAGAAAACATCAAAACCCTGTATTCACATTACGTGGGTCCTGATAGGAAAGAGACGGATCCCCCCCCCAACTTCCTGAGAACGTTAAACAGTACTAGCATTGATCTTTACCATTGAAGCAGGGTGTCATGTATGTTACATCTGGCAATTATTTCCCTGTACTCAGGTGATAAAGTTGAATACTACAGCATGACATGGGAGTCCATGGTCAGGTACATAAGTATGCCCTGCTGTTCACCCTCATAGGCCACAGGACACTATATGAGGAAGTGTACAAATGGTGCAGAGACACAGGCTTCTCAGGCCACAGGCTGGAAGAAGCTATAGGCAGCATCTTGGAACAGGACTTAGATATATTATTTCTTTCTTCTTTTCTTGACCAGTACTTGCATAATACTGGGGGCACTGTAGGGGTTATTATTAGAGGAAGCCAAGGCAGTATGCTGAAGTTAGTTCTGGCTAGGTGCTATGGCCCACTTCTCTCCTCCTAAGAAGAAAAGAATGTGGCACCTATTGATTGCCACCACAGAGGGACAGCCTCTGGGGAATTTTTTTGTGTTACACTATGGTATTGCTGACCCTGGCTACTTGTGTTGGCCCGATCTACTTGTGTTGCTTTGCCTTATGTCCATTTGGACCCACCTACAAAATATGGGCCACTTTTTGTTTTTTTTCCAGGGCCTCTAAGTTCCCAGTCCACCCCTGCCATTCATAAATGAAGTGTTCAATAAAAAAGATTATTGAAAACAAAAAATATGTTAGTTTTCTTTAGGAGTATTCCAATATGCATAGGTTAAAACTGGGTATGTCCTTCTCAAGTTTTGTAGAGGTTTCACTGTACATCACTGAACAGCAAATACAGTGCCTTGCGAAAGTATTCAGCCCCCTGGAACTTTTCAACCTTTTGCCAAATTTCAGGCTTCAAACAAAAAGATATAACATTTAAAATGTTTGGTGAAGAATCAACAACAAGTGGGTCACAATTGTGAAGTGGAACGAAATTTATTGGATCATTTAAACTTTTTTTGTAATAATAAAACTGAAAAGTGGGGCGTGCAAAATTATTCGGCCCATTTACTTTCAGTTCAGTAAACTCACTCCAGAAGTTCATTGAGGATCTCTGAATGATCCAATGTTGTCCTAAATGACTGATGAAGATAAATAGAATCCACCTGTGTGTAATCAAGTCTCCTTATAAATGCACCTGCTCTGTGATAGTCTCAGGGTTCTGTTTAAAGCACAGAGAGCATCATGAAGACCAAGGAACACACCAGGCAGGTCCGTGATACTGTTGTGGAGAAGTTTAAAGCCGGATTTGGATACCAAAAGATTTCCCAAGCTTTAAACATCCCAAGGAGCACTGTGCAAGCGATCATATTGAAATGGAAGGAGTATCAGACCACTTCAAATCTACCAAGACCCGGCCGTCCCTCTAAACTTTCATCTCAAACAAGGAGAAGACTGATCAGAGATGCAGCCAAGAGGCCCATGATCACTCTGGATGGACTGCAGAGATCTACAGCTGAGGTGGGAGAGTCTGTCCATAGGACAACAATCAGTCCAACACTTCACAAATCTGGCCTTTATGGAAAAGTGGCAAGAAGAAAGCCATTTCTCAAAGATATCCATAAAAAGTCTTGTTTACAGTTTGCCACAAGCCACCTGGGAGACACACCAAACATGTGGAAGAAGGTGCTCTGGTCAGATGAAACCAAAATCCCACTTTGTGGAAACAATGCAAAACGATATGTTTGGCATAAAAGCAGCACAGCTCATCACCCTGAACACACCATCCCAACTGTCAAACATGGTGGTGGCAGCATCATGGTTTGGGCCTGCTTTTCATCAGCAGGGACAGGGAAGATGGTGAAAATTGATGGGAAGATGGATGGAGCCAAATATAGGACCATTCTAGATAAAAACCTGTTGGAGTCTGCAAAAGACCTGAGACTAGGACGGAGATTTATCTTCCAACAAGATAATGATCCCAAACATAAATCAAAATCTACAATGGAATGGTTAAAAAATAAACGTATCCAGGGCTTAGAATGGCCAAGTCAAAGTCCAGACCTGAATCCAATTGAGAATATGTGGAAAGAGCTGAAAACTGCTGTTCACAAACGCTCTCCATCCAACCTCAAAGAGCTTGAGCTGTTTTGCAAGGAAGAATAGGCAAGAATTTCAGTCTCTAGATGTGCAAAACTGATAGAGACATACCCCAAGCGACTTGCAGCTGTAATCGCAGCAAAAGGTGGCGCAACAAAGTATTAATGCAAGGGGGCCGAATAATTTTGCACGCCCCACTTTTCAGTTTTATTATTACAAAAAAAGTTTAAATGATCCAATAAATTTCGTTCCACTTCAGAATTGTGACTCACTTGTTGATTCTTCACTAAAAATTTAAAATGTTATATCTTTTTGCTTGAAGCCTGAAATGTGGCAAAAGGTTGAAAAGTTCCAGAGGGCCAAATACTTTCGCAAGGCACTGTAGGTACATATGGATTCTTTTGGTTTATAGATTGGGAATGTTTGGCATAGAATGGCATAAGTGTGTAAATGTGTTTGCACTTTTGACATTTTTAATAAATAAATCAATTGGACAGATACCAAAATCCATTTTCCTGACAATAGCTATTGGCTTGAATATGGTCTAACAGTGTGGATAGTTTTATTCTTCAGAATTCAGGCTTCTCAGCTTCTGCTTCTTATGAAACGTTAGCCGTCAAACCAATCTAATTAATTGTTCTGTCCCTTTGAAAGACAACATGAGAAAATATCTAGTTGCCTTTAATCACATTTAAAAAGTATTTTCATGGGAGTGACTTTGAAAAGCAAATATAAACCATTACCAATCCTATGAATTAATGTGTAATTATACTTAAAACATATATAATATATCAGTTTGTTCAGCCTTCCATCCTTTACAATGATTGTACAGATTTAGTGCAGGTATTTTATTTCCTGTATTCTTTAATTAGACATATTTCTTCCTTGAGGTATAATACAGCAGACACAACTAATGGCATCACTCCCAACCTTCAGGTAATTGAACAGTAAACTCTTGTAGGATGAAAAGAAGAAGTTGGTAATTAACAAAAAAAGCTGGAGTACAAGTGAGACGCTTCTGGCAAGCAACCTCCAGCTTGGGAGATGTGTGAACTTTTCTTGACACAAGTACAACCAAGTGCCATCAGTTCCTCTTGGTTTCTCATGCACCGACACAAAGGTATAAAGTTACATTGCCTGTGAGATCATTAACATATATTGTGAGGTTGCCAACCTACACTTGTAGAGTTTGCTGTGTTTGGAAGATTATACGCTTGTTAATCATCTGAACAAATGTTCAGATCACATTTATGCCTACCCTGTACCGTCAGTCAGCCTGTCAGTCACAAAGCAGTTTTACTAATATGGTAAGGAAATTACTGTACTACTACCACTATTCACAGTACTCATCATGGGTCCTTTGTCCTAAATGTAAAAGATAATGGTTCCAATCTTTGGTAGTTTTATAGAAATTCATCTCAGGCTAATGTCATATAGATACATAGGATCTAATCTAATCTAATGGCCAGAAGCCAATGATGGAAAAAGATACCAAAATAAAAATAGTAAAACAAGTAAGTGTATGTATACTAATGCCAGAAGCCTAACTAATAAAATTGGCGAACTGGAATTAGTGATGTTTGAGGAGGACTATGACATAGTGGGAATAACTGAGACATGGCTGGATGATAGCTATGACTGGGCAGTTAATGTACAGGGTTACAATCTTTTTAGAAAGGATCGTCAAAACCGGCGAGGGGGAGGGGTCTGCCTTTATATAAAGTCCTGTCTAAAGTCCACACTCCGGGAAGATATAAGTGAGGGACATGAAGATGTGGAGTCACTGTGGGTAGAAATAAATGGAGCCAAAAACAATAATAAAATACTAATAGGAGTTTATTATAAACCACCTAATATAGCAGAGGCCACAGAAAATCGACTTCTAAATGAAATAGACGAAGCTGCAAATCAGAATGAGGTTGTTATTATGGGGGACTTCAACTACCCAGATATAGACTGGGAAACTGAAACCTGTATATCTCATAAAGGAAACAGGTTCTTGGCAATAACCAAAGACAATTACCTTTCCCAACTGGTTCAGGACCCGACTAGAGGGACGGCCATACTGGACTTAGTATTAACCAATAGACCTGACAGAACAACAGATGTGCAGGTTGGGGGACACCTGGGTAACAGTGACCATAAAATAATAACCTTTAAATTGTCATTAAAAAAAGCATTTCTTCAGGGAGGAACAAAAATACCAAACTTCAAAAATGCAAAATTTAGCCATCTAAGAGAGGCCATAGGTCTAACTAACTGGGACAAAATGCTTGAAAATAAAAATACAGCCACAAAATGGGATATTTTTAAAAGCATCCTAATATCTAATTGTGAGAGGTACATACCGTATAGGAATAAAATGATAAGAAACAAGAAAAAACCAATGTGGATAAATAGAACTGTAAAAAAAGCAATAAATGACAAAAAGAAAGCATTTAAATCACTAAAACAGGAGGGGAGCGAGGAAGCATTGAAAAACTATAAGGAAAAAAATAGAATTTGTAAAAGACAAATAAAAGCAGCTAAACTAGAGACTGAAAGACTAATTGCTAAAGAGAGTACAACTAACCCTAAAATGTTCTTCAATTATATAAATACTAAAAAGTATAAATCTGAAGGTGTCGGCCCCTTACAGAGTAGTGAGGGGGGAGTAGCAGAGAGCGATGAGGAGAAAGCAAAACTCTTAAATATTTTTTTCTCCACTGTATTCACTGAGGAAAATAAACTGTCAGATGAAATGCAGAATATAAAAGTGAATTCCCCTTTAAAAGTGTCCTGTCTGACCCAGGAAGAAGTACTGGGGCGTCTTAAAAAGATTAAAATAGACAAATCACCAGGACCGGATGGCATACACCCACGTATCCTAAGAGAATTAAGTAATGTCATTGCCAGACCCTTATACTTGATATTTAAGGACTCTATACTGACAGGGAGTGTTCCACAGGATTGGCGCATAGCAAATGTGGTGCCAATATTCAAAAAGGGTCCAAAAACAGAGCCCGGGAACTATAAGCCGGTAAGTTTAACATCTGTAGTGGGTAAACTATTTGAAGGTTTTCTAAGAGATGCTATCTTGGAGTACCTCAATGAAAATAAGCAAATAACTCCATATCAGCATGGCTTCATGAGGGATCGGTCGTGTCAAACCAATTTAATCAGTTTCTATGAGGAGGTAAGTTCTAGACTTGACCGCGGGGAATCAATGGATATCGTATATCTGGACTTCTCCAAAGCATTTGACACGGTACCACATAAAAGGTTAGTATATAAAATGAGAATGCTTGGCCTTGGAGAAAATGTCTGTATGTGGGTAAGTAAATGGCTCAGTGATAGAAAACAGAGGGTGGTTATTAATGGTACATACTCAGATTGGGTCACTGTAACTAGTGGGGTACCACAGGGGTCAGTATTGGGCCCTATTCTCTTCAATATATTTATTAATGATCTTGTAGAAGGCTTGCACAGTAAAATATCAATTTTTGCAGATGACACTAAACTGTGTAAAGTAATTAACACAGAAGAGGACAGTACACTGCTACAGATGGATCTGGATAGACTGGAGGCTTGGGCAGAGAAGTGGCAGATGAGGTTTAACACTGACAAATGTAAGGTTATGCATATGGGAAGGAATAATGCAAGTCACCAGTACATACTAAATGGTAAAACATTGGGTAACTCTGACATGGAAAAGGACCTAGGAATTTTAGTGAACAGCAAACTAAGCTGCAGAAACCAGTGTCAGACAGCTGCTGCCAAGGCCAATAAGATAATGGGTTGCATCAAAAGGGGCATAGATGCCCGTGATGAGAACATAGTCCTGCCACTTTACAAATCACTAGTCAGACCACACATGGAGTACTGTGTACAGTTCTGGGCTCCTGTGAACAAGGCAGACATAGCAGAGCTGGAGAGGGTTCAGAGGAGGGCAACTAAAGTCATAGCTGGAATGGGTGGACTACAGTACCCAGAAAGATTATCAAAATTAGGGTTATTCACTTTAGAAAAAAGACGACTGAGGGGAGATCTAATAACTATGTATAAATATATCAGGGGTCAGTACAGAGATCTCTCCCATGATCTCTTTATCCCAAGGACAGTAACCATGACGAGGGGACATCCTCTGCGCCTGGAGGAAAGAAGGTTTGTTCACAAAAATAGAAGAGGATTCTTTACGGTAAGAGCAGTGAGACTATGGAACTCTCTGCCCGAGGAGGTGGTGATGGTAAGTTCAGTAAAAGAGTTCAAGAGGGGCCTGGATGTATTTCTGGAGGGTAATAATATTACAGGTTATAGTTACTAGATATGGGTTGTTGTTGATCCAGGGAGTAATTCTGATTGCCTGATTGGAGTCGGGAAGGAATTTTTTCCCCTAAAGTGAGGAAAATTGGCTTCTACCGCACAGGGGTTTTTTGCCTTCCTCTGGATCAACTTGTAGGAAAACAGGTCGAACTGGATGGACAGATGTCTTTTTTTCGGCCTTATAAACTATGTTACTATGTTACTATAATAATACTTTAAAAAGTCCAAATAATGTTAATAAAAATAAACAAAATCATAATACATCTGAATCAAGCTTTAAAGATAATTTTTTATTAATAGGGTCGTGAAAGACAATATTTAAGTGAGAAAACACATTAGAAAACCACTTAGCAATCTTTAGCAGGATTTTCCAGTTCATTTATTTGCATTAAATGGGTTTCCCATAACAAGGTTTCACTAAACTTTTGAATGCAGATGTCCAACTATTCAATGTTTCAGTACTTTTTGTACAACTTGCTATTCTCTAACAAGAAGCTTAACGGCCAAATTCAGGTGTTTGATCCATGAATCGCCCAATAAATTTCCTGGTTCAATTAGAATTGGTATTTAAACAGTCCTCTTCCTCATGCTGTTCACATTTGGAAATCACGAGACCAAGGCAACACCTAATGATTGATCATTGCGAGGCATCAAACAGTGGACGTCCTGTAGCCACATCCCACACTGATGACCACATCATTGTGAACAATGCCCTACCAAACTGCATAATGAATGCAACACAACCTCAAGCACATTTAAGGGAGATGAGAGGCACCCAAGTGTCATGTCAGACCATTCAAAACCATTTACATCAGCCTGGTCTGCGTACTAGATGACCTTCAAGGGTACCTGGCTACAGGAGTCATCGTCTTGCTTGGGCCAGGGAGCATATAGGCTGGATGAGGAACCTGTGGGCCTCAGTGCTGTTCAATGATGAAAGTCAGTTCACGCTGAGCAGAAATGATGGCCGCCAACAATGTTGGAGACATCAAGGAGAGTGCTATGCATCAGCCACTGTCACCACCACCAAAGACTGGTTTGGGGGCGGTAGGGTTACAGTGTCAGATGGTGTGTCTAGTTAATACAGAACTGCCCTATACTTTCTGAATGGTACAGTGACAAACCCATACTACTTGAATAACATCATTAATCCAGTTATATTGCCTCTGCATGAAAAACACAGGCCTAATTTCATCTTCATGGACGACAATGCTCCAGCTCATCGAGGTTGCATCATTAGGGAACAGTTGCTAGAGACTGGGGTACCTCAAATGGAGTGGCCTGCACTTTCTCCAGACCTGAATACCATTGAAAACTTATGGGATCAGCTGAGTCACCGTGTAGAGGCTTGTAACTCTGTACCCCAGAACCTCAATGACCTGAGGGCCACCCTTTAAGAAGAGTGGGATGCCATGCTTCAGAAAAAAATAAGTCCACTTGTGAATAGCATTAGATGTAATTTTCAAGCTGTAATTGATGCTCAAGACCAGATGACAATTATTGAGACATTGACATTTTTTGTGGGGGTATACCCATCATTGTTGTTGTCTTTTGTTTCAATAAATTGTTTGAGATGAGGAAATCACCATTGCATGCTTCTACTTAAATGCCTTACTTTCATGATATAATATCACTTGTCAAAAAAATATATAAATAAATAAAGTATAGAAAGGTATGTGTGTCAAATAACATATCAATAAGTTAATATACTATCAGGCCTCAGATCAGAACCCCAATGTTAATCAGACCTCAGATCAGACCCCCCAATGTTAATGAAACCTCAGATCAGATCCCCAATCTCAATCAGACCTCACATCAGACCCCCAATCTTACTTAGAACTCAGATCAGACCCCTAATCTTCATCAGATCTCAGATCAGACCCCCAATCTTCATGAGACTTCAGATCAGACCCCCAATCTTCATCAGTCCTCAGATCAGACCCCAATCTGCATCAGACCTCAGGTTAGACCCCCCCCCTTATGTTATTCAGACCTTAGATAACACCCCCTTCATTTTAATCAGACCACAGATCAGGTACCCCCTCCCCTTTTTTTAATCAGACCTTAGATCAGACCTCAGTGTTGATCAGACCTCAGGTCAGAAAAAAAATCCAGCGTAGTCTTTCTCCATTTTTGTACTATGACCTGACGTTGAACAGTGCCAGGTTATAGTGCACTACGTCTTAACACTATACGCAGTCAGCATATAGCTGAGCATGGCACCAGCAGAAGACCAGGGACTAGTGAGTAAAGTTAGCACCAGGGGCTGTGTATTCACTGCTCCCTAGTTCTACTATGCACCAAAGTATCATAGCAAAGGGTCTGAATATGTATGTCCATGCAAAATTTTAGTTTTCCCTTTTTAAAAAATGTGTAAATATTTCTAAACTTCTGTTTTCACTTTCACATTTTGGGGTATTGAGTGCAGACTGATAGGGGAAAACATGATATTTTTATCTTAACACAAGGCTGCAACATAACCAAATGTAGAAAAAATTGTATTATAAAGTTATTTCTCCTAGAATACCTTACTAATACAACATGTAATAAATAATTTTTGTTGATGAATCCAACAGAAAAAAGCTCTGTATGCCTCAATATGAAATCAGAGACATAAGGAGGTACAGTAGGAGTAATATGTCGGTGGCCATGCACCCTTTTTAATATATACAACATTGTATATAGGGTGAGATTTTGGTTTTGATGTAGGTGGTGAAAACTGGAGGGAAGAGGGGTTCAAGATGATATGCCTCTGGATTGGATTAAATGTTATGTAGCAGAGCTTACATACTACTTCAATTGTTCACAATGAAATAATATATAATAGGTATATTTGGACAAAAAGATTCATAAAGAGTAAAAGCCTTAAAGGGTTGATTCTAATAATGACATATCTCTTTGCTAATGTTATTTGCTTAAACCTCAGCATGATCTGATAGCAAAATGTGCTTCAGATGAAGCATTCCATGGAATGATGAATCGTTGAGTGAATGTATTGTAATTAGCTGAATGCAAAACAATTTGTTAAACCATTTGTACATGGCAAGCATATGGTTTTAGAGTCTCTAAACCCCTCAGCAAAGGGCTGAAATGTAGAGACTTGACATTGATGCTTTCTATTGTAGTAGCAGACCACTTATTGGATTTCAGATTACAATATGTAATATAAACCAAATTCTCTCTTACAAAACATTTCTTAAGGAGAACATCCTACCTTGTCTGGGGCAACTAAACCACCAGCATGCCATTATACAACTAAAGTTTGGAGTCCCAAACCTGCCTATTCAAACATGTATAGTGAAAGAAGCTGAAAATTACCAGATGAGTCTGGGACTCATGTAAAGCAGTATCAGACATATGTGCATTGTGCAGATGAAACAGAGTACACCTTGCCTGACTGTGCATGCCCTGCACATCGAACACATGCGCAGTGATGTACTTCTATCAGCTTCCATGGCTCAATACACATGTGTAATGGTTGGCGGGTGCGAACCCGCTGTCCAACGTGACCAGCCTCCTCAGAGGGCAATGACTAAGTTTAGCCCTCGTTCTTCACAATACATCTGAAGGTGAGGATAGACTTTCCCTAGGGGTACACCTGGCCCTACTTCACACAAGGAGGAGAGACACACCCGCACACACTCTAAATGCACACAAGCACAAGCTCTGCTCACAGCCAGGAGGGGGATGCCATAGGTAGGAGCATAGACCACAGCTAAGAACCCCACTGCCTGCACCTGTCAGCACGGCGTGCAGAACCGGGGATGAGTAAGGAAGCCCAGCACATGTACTGGTGTGTGGGGACAGAATCTCAGGCACGGAGAGCCGGGTTAACAACATGTGCTTAATGGCAATGGAGATGAGTAATGGAGTCATCCCCTAGAACTGTGATGGCGAAGCTCCGGCACTCCAGCTGTGGTGAAACTATGACTCTCAGCATGCTCTATTCATTTCTATGGAGTTCTGAGAACAGCCAAGCAAATATACATCTTGGGAGTTGTAGTTTTACCACAGCTGGAGTGCCAGAGCTTAGCCATCACAGCCCATCACAGTCAGTAATCTACAATTACTATATTTGGCACGCGCAGACAGCTTTGATATGGACAGGTTTGGAGTCTGGACCCTAAACCATAGCTGCATAATTGAATCTTAGTGGATCAGGGGTTATAAACCAGGGGACAGTTTCCCTTTAAGCATGCAATCTTTTCTTGCTTGAAGGTATCTGTAATTGCCACCATGTAATATATTTATTGTAATATACAAATAGCAATATGGTAGCAAGAACTGAATTCACAAAGAGCTGTGAAAATAAAGCAAACAGTAATAACATAATAAAAAGGTCAGCCATAAATGCAGGCAAACAAAATTCTTTTGTCACTTCCTCCTCAGTTATGCTTGTACATACAAACACCCGTCTTTCCTTTTGATGTATTTTATAAGCTTTATAAAAGGTAAATTAAGGACATGAAAGGCCCTTGTTACCACTCCCCACATCTCATATGAAATATGAACCCTCCCTAATTTTATCCTAGTCTTGTAGAACTCTTGTTTTATTTGTCTAGCTTAACATCTTTGTGTCCTACTGTAGACCCAGCAGTGAGGAGAAGCTCCTGCTGCATTAAGTGCATTAATAGCCAGACACAGGAGAAGGAAGGAGCCGATCTCTTGGGACACATTGACAAGGGTAACTACTAGTGTTGAGCGAGCATGCTCAGCTGAACTCGCTGTTCGGCCGAGCATGCCTACGCTCAGGTCCGCTCTTTGTTCGGCCGAACACCGAGTGTACTACGTGCTATGCAGCGAATAAACATGCGGGAGAGTACTGCCATTCACTGTAATGTTGATTTGTACGCTAATGCTACGCATTGTATGCTAATGTGTACAAATTTGTATGCTAATGCTATGCATTGTACACTAATGCGTACAAATTTGAATGCTAATGCTACGCATTGTACGCTAATGCGTACAAATTTGTATGCTAATGCTACGCATTGCACGCTAATGCATACAAATTTGTATGCTAATGCTACGCGTTGTACGCTAATGCGTACAAATTTGTATGCTAATGCTACGCATTGTGCGCTAATGTGTACAAATTCAGTTAATTAGCATACTTTTACGAGTGAAAGTAGTAAAAGAGGAGAAGTCGTGATTCTGACCCTTTTCTATTAACAAAGATACCCTCCTCTCTTCAGAGCGGGGGGTGTCTGGTTTAGTCCCATTGACTAACATTATGCTCGGGTGCTCGGCCGAGCACTCGAGCACCCCCTAGTGCTTGGCCAGAGCACCCGGGCATACAAGCACAGAGGTGCTCGCTCAACACTAGTAACTACCCTAAGAAAACAAAGTCATATGATTGTTGTCAACTATTATTCTATTAAAGACCTACCTTAACTCCAGCCATGGATACTTTTTACCAACCTTTGCCCTGTATTAATGGCTAATGATACCTGTAACTGTATGTATACTTATTTCATTTTTCATTCAGGTGGATGGAAAAAAAAAAATTTTCTCAAATTGTCCATTATAAGGTTCCTGCTATCTGACTATTGTCATGGAAACACTTGACCACCAAGAAACAGGCATTGGTGTTGGAGTTTTTTCTTAATGACAATTTATTCACAAACAAAAAAGAACAGCTCACACATCAAATAAGCATGTTACTAAGGTCCTTGTTGTTGGATCAATCCTCAAAAGAACATGAAAAATGGCCTCCCAAAGTGGCTCTAATAAGGCCGATGGCCTCCTAAAGTATTCATATCTTAATCAGCCATTCAGAGCTGGAGAAGCAGAGTGGAGGCTCCCTAGCTCTCCTTCTCTGCTTATTAGGCCCATGGAGCTCCATGCCAAGCTACTCCTCTATTTCCTCAGTCCTCTGGTCTGCTACAGAGATTTAGAGGCATAACACAGGACCACAAACAACACATCACTAGTTTTTTTGAAGCTGAGAGGTTAGAGGAAAGAGGGCTAAACGACCAAACACACAGGGAAACTGTACCTGTGTTTCAGAGGTACAGTATATACCTCTATATAATACATGGTGGTGTGGTATATGCACATGCGGTATTCATTTTAGAAAGCACCGTCCAACTCACCCGCTTCTGTCATTAGGATGCACTGAAATGTCAGAGAAATATATAATCCATGAAAAAAATCAAAAAAGGAATCCTGCCTTCCAGTCGATAAAATCTAATATAGATCTTTATTTACCGGTAGGTATCATTAAAACCAGAAATCACAAGACAAGCGCACCTACTACGCATTTTGGATCTGAAAGCAACTAACTTTACTCATGACTTAATGGTGCATTGTCAAAAAACACATATAAAGTAATGGACAACCAATCATGGTGATTGTCACAATCAGGTGTCATCACATACCAAGCAAGCTGGCCTCAACACACAGACCCATTCACATTATATCACAGCTAACACTACACTACTGCATCAAACACCTCTTTTAATACAAACATCATATTGGCACTGCTAACCTAATCTTTTAATAATGCATTTTGGGACAGCAGATGTGTATAATGCTGGATTCCTTTTTTTATTTCTTCATTAAGTATATACACATCTGCACTGTACCCGTGTGTATTAGTGGAAAACTAGTATTAGTGTTCCCAATAGATAACAGCTGGTGATACTTACCCTCCTTGCTCAAAGGCTCCTCTTCATAATCAGGTCTAAAGGAGTTACAGTTTGGTCTGTAATTTAAATCTTATCTGATATTGTTATGGCTCAGCAATTGTGAACCCACTGTGCCAGCTAACTGGTTTGGAGCAGGGTTACCCCTAAACGCGTTATTCTGGTGCTTCCCTGGTATTCACCCTTTAACCCCTATACAGTGATCTGGACTTCACTGCGGATTAGCAACCAGACTACTAGCTCATGGGATAGTCCTGGTTTAGCTGGCAGCTGACCCACGGGGGTGAGGGACTCCAGTCAAAGCCTTCATAGCTGTGGATATAGAATATGCACCAAAAATGCAGGAAAACCGTAGGTACGTTCTGAACAGGTACCAAGGCTAGAATGCTGCTTTTAGAGATCCAGTCACCGAACAGTTAATGCAGACATGGGAAAGACCCGTGGGTAGGTTAGTGGTGAGACACATACAAGGAAGGCAGACTGCGAACTTGACTTGAGCACACAGAGAGAAGACAGACTGTGTTAACTTAAAAGAAAAATGAACTGAACTTGGATTTAAAAGCGTATGAGCACATAGGCAGGATGGAAACACAACCCAGGGCTTGGCAGGAGCATAGGCAGCCAACAAAGCAGGATAAACACAGTTAAACTGCAATAGCACTAGAATGTCAAACACTTTTGCTGGTCAACAGGGAACCTAGCTCAGGCACCCTTTTCCTGGAGAGGGTGCCCTAAATACCCAAGGACTTTCAGCCATTGGCTGGGGAAAGATTTGGGAGTGTGCACAGTGGTCCTTTAAGAGTATGTGTGTACGACTTTTTGATCACTTTTTATTTAATGTTTTTGTGGGAGGAGAAGCAACCAAAAAATGGTGAATCGGCCATTTTGACCCTTTTTTACATTTGGCTGTTTCTGTATGAGATAAATATTTTTATATTTTAATAATATAGGTGTTTTCGCACTTGGCGATGCCCATGATGTCTATTTTTTAATGTTTTTTATTTTCATTTTGGGGAATGGGGGTGATTTGAATTTTTATGTTTTTTTATTTTACAAAACAATTTTTTATTTATTTATTTTTCTACACTTTTTTATTGCTCCCATAGGGAACTATAACAAGCAATCATCAGATTGCATCTTTCATAGACTCTTTCCAGAGTGGGTGCCATCTTTAAATATCCTACATGTGATGTACTAGTACATCACATGTCAGGAAGGGGTTAAATACAGTACATCACCAATGAAACTTGGAAACAGGATGAAAACTAGGTTGGATAAGTAGACTGTTACTACTAGCTTGAATCAGTAGGCTGTCACCTGTGATGCTAGGGAGGCTCGTCCTCGTCCCCGCCTGCCATTGGCTGCTCCCCCTCGACACTGGATGTTTTCATCTGTGTACAGGGAGAAGCTGCAACGGCGGTGCAGGGACCAGGAGCAGCGCTGGGAGCCGGAGCAGGGTAATATATTACCTGTGAGGGGCCCGACACATAAAGGGGCTGTTTGAGAACTTAGCTATGGGTAAACTCACGGTTGATGATGTTAACAAACCACATTTATAAACACACTGTTAAGGCCTCTTTCACACTAGCGGCAGCACGGATCCGGCACCTAAAGGGTGCCAACGGATCCGTGCTGCCGCTGATACATGGAGCAGCGCTCTGGCCCCACACATGTTGACAGACATTGGGACAGAAATACATACAGACATACACACACAAACACATACATATTTACATACTCCAGCCCGGGACGCCGGCAGCACGTCTTCACGCGCCTCCTGCGCGCAGTGATGACGATTCCCCACAGCGACCTCTGCTGGGCGCAGTGGGGAAACGTCATAGCTGCGCGCAGGAGGCGCGTGAAGACATGCTGCCGGCATCCCTGCCTGGAGTATGTGAGTATGTATGTGTATGTGTGTATGTCTGTATGTATTTCTGTGTAGCAGGATCCGGAATGACCCCCCATTGCAAGTCAATGGAGGACAGATCCGGATTACTGGTGTGTCACACCAAACGGATCCGTCCCCATTGACTTGCATTGGGGGTCATTCCGGATCCGTCTTGGTGAGGATGCCTGGACCGGAGAGAAAACCGCAGCATGCTGCGGTTTGTTCTCCGGTCTGAAGACGGAACGGAATGCTTTCAGGAGCATTCCGTTGTCTTCAGTTCAGTTTTGTCCCCATTGACAATGAATGGGGACAAAACTGAAGCGTTTTTTTCCGGTATTGAGCCCCTATGACGGAACTCAATACCGGAATTTAAAAACGCTAGTGTGAAAGTAGCCTAAGTCACATGTGGTAGGTTTTTTTCTTACTAGAAAGCTTTATAAAATTTTCCATTAATAAAAGATATCATGTAAAGTAATTAACACTGTGTAATGTAATTAACATAAAATAGGACAATATATACTGCTACAGATGGATCTGGATAGATTTAAAAGGGTTTTAAGAGGTTTAAAACTAGAGATGAGCGAGCACTAAAATGCTCGGGTGCTCGTTATTCGAGTCGAACTTTTCCCGATGCTCGGGTGCTCGTTTCGAATAACGAACCCCATTGAAGTCAATGGGAGACTCGAGCATTTTTGCAGGGGACCAAGGCTCTGCCTAGGGAAGACTGGGTGAAAACCTGGAAACCTCAGAAAATGATGGAAACACCACGGAAATGGACAGGAAACAGCAGAGGCAGCATGCATGGATGCCTCTGAGGCTGCCTAATCCCACTATTACCCCAAATTCTCCTAGTGGGGCATGTGTGGTATCGATTCTTCTCAGTTTAAAATCGTATACGTCCCCTATATTGGGACCATATATTTCATGGATTTTTCGACCACGGAAAAGGAAAAAGAGCTTGCTCTGGCCAGGGGAGTGTCTTTCCTACTGCAGCTAAGGGGACGTGTCCATGCTCTGCCTATCACAGGTCAGGGGGCAATTAAAAGAGAAACAAACAAAAATCAGTATAATATCTAATACGAAATAAAAAACTGTAGCATCAACCGGTACGGTATGTATTCTTCTGAGTTTAATACCGTATACGGCACCTATCCGGAAAAATAGTTTGGAGAGAGAGAAAGAGAGGAAAAAGACGTGCAGTATGGAGCAATTACACAGAAACTATTAGGCAGACGTGGTCTGCTTAATTGCAACCCAGACAAATGAGAGAAAGAGAGGAAAATTACGTATTTTTAAAAGTGACGTTCAGTATATAGATCAAGTGTGGTACGTGTTCTATGTATACTACTCAGTTTAATACCGTATATGGCAGCTATCCGGAAAAATAGTTTGGAGAGAGAGAAAGATAGGAAAAATACGTAAATTGTTTGGAGAGAGGGCCTGTAGGTGGGGGGGCAGGCTGGGGGGAAGGAGGTTGAGCTGGAAGTGCCAGAGGAGTGCCCCCTGGGCTAGCGTGTGTGGTGGTGACAACAGCCAGATGTAGTTAGAATGACGACGCAGGACCCTAACTTAAAAATTTAGCATCAACCGGTACAATTGTCAATTATGAACTCGATCAAGTGTGGCATGACTTTTTAGATGGAGATTGCATGTGGTCACGTACTCCCTGGAACCCCATAGTCACCCCTTCTCTGATGTGCTAGCCCAGAACATTCTCTGCCCCAATTCGCAAGACCTTTTGCAGTCTCCGTGTGCTGACAGTGGGGATTTACCAGTGTTGTCTGAGGAGGTGGTGGACAATGGCAAGACACAGGTGTCGGGGGGTGAGGTAGTTGTATGGGAAGCAAGTTACAGTGGGGACTCCTTGGGGGGAATTTCTCATGATGGGACAGATTCAACTTGGGTGGATCAGGCACAGGAACAGAATAATTTTTTTTTGTGTTTATTTAACTTTTATTTAGCACAAATAACCACAGAGATATTTATTCGTTCTCTTCTCTGCGCAGTCTGGCGTTGGGGTTCGTCACTTTGAAGGCGAGCTGTGCCACTCTCTCCACAATGGTCTTTAGGTTCTTAGATGGAGACGTTGTGGGCGATTTCTCCACAGAAGGACTTGTTGCTCATCAACAGAACCTCGAGCTCCTTGACATTGTGGACCAGGAATTTGCGGAACCCTGTGGGCAGCATGTGTTTGGTCTTCTTGTTGCTACCGTATCCAATGTTGGGCAATATAGATACGCAGGTAATATTATTTTTCACAACTATCCCAAAAATAATATTTACGCAGTTTGCGCAAATAAAACTGGAAACTGGAACTGGAGAGAGGGCCTGTAGGTGGACCTCCGGAAAAATTGCTTGGAGAGAGGGCCTGTAGGTGGACCTCCGGAAAAATTGTTTGGAGAGAGGGCCTGTAGGTGGACCTCCGGAAAAATTGTTTGGAGAGAGGGCCTGTAGGTGGACCTCCGGAAAAATTGTTTGGAGAGAGGGCCTGTAGGTGGACCTCCAGAAAAATTGTTTAGAGTGAGGGCCTGTAGGTGGACCTCCGGAAAAATTGTTTAGAGAGAGGGCCTTTAAGTGGACCTCCGGAAAAATTGTTTGGAGAGAGGGCCTGTAGGTGGAGCTCCGGAAAAATTGTTTGGAGAGAGGACCTGTAGGGGGCCCTCCTGAAAAATTGTTTAGAGAGAGGGCCTGTAGGTGGACCTCCGGAAAAATTGTGGTAAAAGAGTGCCAGTTGGACCTCTAAAAAATTGTGTTTTTTGGGTCAGCTTTAGGCAAAGACGACAAGGAGGAGGAGGAGTAGGAGGAGTAGAGAAGAGGAATCGGATACATAAGTAATGTTAATCTTTAGCTGCTTTCCCCCAGAGGAGATTTGAATTCCGGTGAAATCCAGGCTTTGTTCATTTTAATAAGCGTCAGCCTGTCAGCGCTGTCAGTTGACAGGCGTGTACGCTTATCAGTGATGACACCACCAGCTGCACTGAATACCCGCTCTGACAGCACGCTAGCGGCAGGGCAGGCCAGCACCTCCAAGGCGTACAGCGCCAGTTCAGGCCACGTGTCCAGCTTTGAAACCCAGTAGTTGTATGGAGCAGAGTGATCGCTACGGACGTTGGTATGGTCAGCTAGGTACTCCCTCACCATCTTTCTGTACAGCTCCCCTCTACTCTGCCTAGACTGGGGACAGGTGACAGTGTCTTGCTGGGGTGACATAAAACTGGCAAAGGCCTTGGAGAGCGTTCCCCTTTCAGTGCTGGACAAGCTGCCTGCTCGCCTCCTCTCCCCCGCTACTTGGCCCACAGAACCATGCCCTCTGCCGCTAGCGGCGTCAGATGGGAAGGATTGTTTCAGCTTGTGCACCAGGGCCTGTTGATATCTATTCACTTTCATACTCCTTTCCTCTGCAGGGATGAGAGTGGAAAGGTTCTGCTTGTACCGTGGGTCCAGGAGAGTGAACACCCAGTAATCGGTGTTTGAAAAAATTCTTCTAACGCGAGGGTCACGGGATAGGCAGCCTAACATGAAGTCTGCCATGTGCGCCAGAGTCCCAACACGCAAGAATTCCCTCTCCTCACTAGCCTGACTCTCCATTTCCTCCTCCTCCTCCTCCAAGTCATCCTCTTCAGCCCATACACGCTCAAGAGTTAAGGACTGAGCACTTGTACCCTCTACTGTCTCGCCGACATTCTCCTCCTCTTTCTCCTCATCCTAATCCCCATCCTCCGATACGCGCTGAGAAACAGACCGGAGGGTGCTCTGGCTATCAAACAACGTATCTTCCTCCACCGTCTCTTGTGACAAGCGCAAAGCATCCGACTTGATGCTGAGCAGTGAGTTTTTCAACAGGCAAAGCAGCGGGATGGTGAGGCTGATAATGGCGGCATCGCCGCTGACCATCTGTGTTGACTCCTCAAAGTTGCTCAACACCTGGCAGATATCAGACATCCACGTCCACTCCTCATTGTAGACTTGAGGAATCTGACTGACCTGACTACCAGTTCTGGTGGAAGTTGACATCTGGCAGTCTACAATCGCTCTGCGCTGCTGGTAAACTCTGGATAACATGTTTAATGTCGAATTCCATCTCGTGGGCACGTCGCACAACAGTCGGTGAGCGGGCAGTTGTAGGCGGCGCTGCGCTGCCCTGAGAGTGGCAGCATCTGTGGTCGGCTTGCGGAAATGCGCACAGATGCGGCGCACTTTGGTGAGCAAATCAGACAGATTGGGGTATGTCTTGAGGAACCGCTGAACTATTAGATTGAACACGTGGGCCAGGCATGGCACATGTGTCAGTCTGCCGAGTTGCAGAGCCGCCACCAGGTTACGCCCGTTGTCACACACAACCATGCCTGGCTTGAGGTTCAGCGGTGCCAGCCACACATCGGTCTGCGCCGTGATGCCCTGTAACAGCTCTTGGGTGGTATGCCTTTTGTCACCTAAGCTCAGCAGTTTGAGCACCGCCTGCTGGCGCTTACCCACGGCACTGCTGCTGCGCCTAGAGCTACCGACTGAAGGCGCCGTGCCCACGGATGGTAATTCGGTGGAGGAGGGGTCGGAGGAGGAGGAGGCATAGTACGTCTGAGAGACCGTGACCGAGGTAGGCCCCGCAATCCTCGGTGTGGGCAGTACATGAGCGGCCCCAGGGTCATTTTCGGTCCCAGCCTCCACCAAGTTAACCCAATGTGCCATCAGTGAGATATAGTGTCCCTGCCCGGCAGCACTTGTCCACGTGTCCATGATTAGGTGGACCTTCTCAGAAACAGCGTTGGTCAGGGCACGGATGATGTTCTGTGACACGTGCTGGTGTAGGGCTGGGACGGCACATCGGGAAAAATAGTGGCGGCTGGGGACCGAATACTGAGGGGCAGCCACCGCCATGAGATTGCGAAAGGCCTCGGTCTCTACCAGCCTATAGGGCAGCATCTCCAGGCTAAGCAATTTGGAGATGTGGACGTTGAGGGCTTGGGCATGTGGGTGGGTGGAACTGTATTTCCTCTTGCGCTCCAGTGTCTGCTGTAAAGACAGCTGAACGCTGCGCTGGGACACGTTGGTGGACACTGTGGAGGATTGTGGAGGCGAAGGTGTGGTTTTCCGGCGGGAGGCGCTCGTGCCGGGGTCCTGGGCAGGGGGTTGACTAGCAGAGGCAGCGAGTGACGCAGGGGGTTGACTAGCAGAGGCAGCGAGTGACACAGGGGAAGGAGCAGTGGTGTGACCCGCAGGAGGTGGTGAACGGCCTTGGTTCCATTGAGTGGGGTGTATAGCACTCATATGCCTGCGCATGCTGGTGGTGGTTAGGCTAGTAGTGGTGGCACCCCTGCTGATCCTGGTGTGGCACAGGTTGCACACCACAGTCCGTCGGTCATCCTCACTTTCTTTAAAGAACCTCCAGACTTGCGAACATCTAGGCCTCGCCATGGGAGCTTCACTACGTGAAACAGTTGCTGCTGATGCACCAGCTCTGGCCCTGCTTCTCCCTCTGGCCACACCACTGCCTCTTATAACCTGTTCTGGTGCAGCACTCGCCTCCGCCTCAGAAGCACTGTCTTCACTCGGCATATCAACCCAGCTTGGGTCAGTCACCTCATCATCCTCCGATTCCTCAGTCTGCTCCCCCTTCCTGCCCTGACAACAACTTCACCACTGTCTGACAACCGTGTCTTTTCATCGTCCGACACTTCTTTACAAACTTCTTCCACTAACTCAACATTGTCATCATCATCATCATCACCCACAGACTGCGACAGTTGGAAAACTTGGGCATCGGGAACGAGGTCAGCGGCAACCTGAGAAGTGGTTTGTGACTCTGGGCAGGGTCCAGAAAACAGTTCCTGAGAGTATGCCGGATCGCATTCCAAATTGGGTAATTCCCTTGGGTAACTTGGGTGGACTGCGTGGAAGACTGACTGGTGGACAAATTACTTGAAGCATTATCCGCAATCCACGAGATCAGCTGTTTGCACTGTTGTGGTTTCAACAGTCCTCTACCACGTGTCCCTGTAAGTTGAGACATGAAGCTAGGGAGTGTAGCTCTGCGGCGTTCCACAGCTCCCTCATCAGCAGGTACTGTCTCACCCTGCCCAGGACCACGGCCTCTGCCCCCTGCAGTAATTGAATGCCCACGCCCTCGTCCTCGACCCTTAGCCCTGGGGTTCAACATTTTCTGTATATAAGTGTATTATATTAAAAAAATAAATAAATGGGCCTGGTGTACTGAAACCCACAAACTTGTTCAGTCTGGTTTAATTAAGTGACGTAGAGAAAGTGTCACCTGGACAGAAAATATGGATTGTAGTGAGTGTACTGAACTGTGACAGACAGAATGGTTCAACGCAGCTGTGTGAAATGGATTTGTATCACTGAGCTAAAACAACTAAAAAACTATTTTTTTTATATATTTTTTTTATATATCTTTTTTTGTAGTTTTGTTTTTTTTGGAACGTGACGTGCAGAAACTATCGTAGACCTAACTCACGCCCTGGCTATTTTGACTGCGACCCAGACAAATGTCGCACAGAGATTTTTTTGATCAAGCTATATACGTGACAGGCAGCAAAAGACTTGGTTGTATTCAGTGACGTACAGAAAGTGTCACCTGGACAGAAAATACGGATTGGAGTGAGTGTGCTGAACTGTGACACACAGAAAGGTTCCACGCAGCTGTGTGAAATGGATTTGTATCACTGAGCTAAAACAACAAAAAAACTATTTTTTTTATATATTTTGTTTTATATTTTTTTTTTTTAGTTTTGTTTTTTTATGAACGTGACGTGCAGGAACTATCGTAGACCTAACTCACACCCTGTTAATGGTGGCTATTTAGACTGCGACCCAGACAAATGTCGCACAGAGATTTTTGGGATCAAGCTATATACGTTGCAGCAAAAGACTTGGTTGTATTCAGTGACGTACAGAAAGTGTCACCTGGACAGAAAATACGGATTGGAGTGAGTGTGATGAACTGTGACACACAGAAAGGTTCCACGCAGCTGTGTGAAATGGATTTGTATCACTGAGCTAAAACAACAAAAAAGCTAATTTTTTTTATATATTTTGTTTTATATTTTTTTTTTGTTTTGTTTTTTTGGGAACGTGATGTGCAGGAACTATCGTAGACCTAACTCACACCCTGTTAATGGTGGCTATTTAGACTGCGACCCAGACAAATGTCGCACAGAGATTTTTGGGATCAAGCTATATACGTTGCAGCAAATGACTTGGTTGTATTCAGTGACGTACAGAAAGTGTCACCTGGACAGAAAATACGGATTGGAGTGAGTGTGCTGAACTGTGACACAGAGAAAGGTTCCACACAGCTGTGTGAAATGGATTTGTATCACTGAGCTAAAACAACAAAAAAACTAATTTTTTTATATATTTTTTTTAGATATTTTTTTTTTAGTTTTGTTTTTTTGGGAACGTGACGTGCAGGAACTATCGTAGACCTAACTCACACCCTGTTAATGGTGGCTATTTAGACTGCGACCCAGACAAATGTCGCACAGAAATTTTTGGGATCAAGCTATATACGTTGCAGCAAATGACTTGGTTGTATTCATTGACGTACAGAAAGTGTCACCTGGACAGAAAATACGGATTGGAGTGAGTGTGCTGAACTGTGACACACAGAAAGGTTCCACGCAGCTGTGTGAAATGGATTTGTATCACTGAGCTAAAACAACAAAAAAACTAATTTTTTTATATATTTTTTTTTTAGATATTTTTTTTAGTTTTGTTTTTTTGGGAACGTGACGTGCAGGAACTATCGTAGACCTAACTCACACCCTGTTAATGGTGGCTATTTAGACTGCGACCCAGACAAATGTCGCACAGAGATTTTTGGGATCAAGCTATATACGTTGCAGCAAATGACTTGGTTGTATTCAGTGACGTACAGAAAGTGTCACCTGGACAGAAAATACGGATTGGAGTGAGTGTGCTGAACTGTGACACACAGAATCGTTCCACGCAGCTGTGTGAAATGGATTTGTATCACTGAGCTAAAACAACAAAAAAACTATTTTTTTTTTTATTTTTTTGGGGGGGATTTTTGTTTTTTTTGGAACGTGACGTGCAGAAACTATCATAGAGCTAACTGACACCCTACTGACGGTGGCTATTTAGACTGCGACCCAGACAAATGTCGCACAGAGATTTTTGGGATCAAGCTATACACGTGACAGGCAGCAAAAGACTTGGTTGTATTAAGTGACGTACAGAAAGTGTCACCTGGACAGAAAATAGTGAGTGTACTGAACTGTGACACACAGAATGGTTCCACACTGCTGTGTGCTATGGATTTTTATCACTGAGATATAACATTTAAAAAAAAAGGGGGGTTATATATGGCGATAGCTGCACTACTAGTGCCAGCCAGCCAGCCAAGCCAGGAGACAAAAAAAAAATTCTTGTAGCCCTTAGAAGGGCTGTTGGGTTCTTTGTGGGTGATTCCAGCCTAACAGAGAACTAAATGCAGGCCCTAACACTGTCCCTGAAACGCAGCAGCTCTATCCCTAACGACATCCAGACGGCATCTCAGCCGAGCACCACGGCCAGTCAGTAGTATATTCCAGGGTCACCTGATCAGGCCAGCCAACCCCTGCTATCGACATGTAAGGGCCCCACGTGATGCTGGGTGTACCGCAGAGTCTCCTGGCTTGTGATTGGCTGAGTTTATAGGCGCCAAAAAAGCGCGATGCGGAAGTTGCCATTTCCTCGAGCATGGTGAGATACTCGTCCGAGCAGCGAGCACTTACGAGTACCCTAATACTCGAACGAGCACCAAGCTCGGACGAGTATGCTTGCTCAACTCAATTTAAAACTGATCAATGTAAGGTTATGCACATGGGAAGGGACGATTATGTAATACATACTAAATAGTAAAACACTGGGTAACACTGACATTGAAAAGAACCTACGAATTTTAATTGACAGTAAACTTAATTGTAGCAACCAGTGTCAGGCAGCTGCTGCCAAGGCCAATAAGATAACGGGTTGCATTAAAATGGGTATAGATGCCTGTGATGATAACATAGTCCTACCACTTTACAAATCACTAGTCAGACCACACATGGAGTACTCTGTACAGTTCTGGGCTCCTGTGAACAAGGCAGACATAGCAGAGCTGGAGAGGGTTCAGAGGAGGGTAACTAAAGTATTAACTGGAATACCCAGAAAGATTATGAAAATGAGGCTTATTCAGTTTAAAAAAAGACAACAGAGGGGAGATCTAATAACTATGTATAAATATATAAATATATCAGGGGTCAGTACAGATATCTCTCCCATCGTCTATTTATCCCCAGGACTGCGACTGTGTGACTGTGACGAGGGGACATCCTCTGCGCTTGGAGGAAAGAAGGTTTGTACACAAACATAGAAGATGATTCTTTACGGCAGTAAGAGCAGTGAGATGTATTTCTGGAGTGTAATAATATAGTAACTCTATAGTTGCTAGAGATGGGCTGTTAATTTAGGGAGTTATTCTGGTTGCCTGATTGGAGTCTGAAAGGAATGTTTCCCCTAAAATGAGGAAATTTGGCTCCAAGGGGTTATTTGCCTTCCTTTGGATCAACTTTGCAGGATAACAGGCTGAACTGGATGGACTGATGTCTTTTTTCAGCCTTAGAAACTATGTTACTATGTTACTATGAGTCACCAAACCTGACTAGACCTAAAATGGGTCTCATAAAATACATATATATTCCCATCAAAGAAATGTGTTCAAACCCAGTCAAAAATTGGACAAATGATCCTTCTAAAAACATCCTTTATTCAATTAATTTAAAAAATAATCCATAAAAGCATGTACCGGAATCCACATAACATTGGTGAAAAATAATAAGAGAGACAACCAGTGGAAAATCAAAGTAGTACACAGCCACAATATACATATTCCATAGCACAATCAAAAATAGGGGTATCCTACTAATATATTAAGCACTTTACATCACCGGACACATGTCGTGTTTCTATACAAAATTCAGCCAAAGGAGCTAACCCCCATAAACTATAGTAACCTTTAGGATATCAAAACAGCCATGGTAATGTGGCAGCAATCCACACCAGTGTCCACCAATCCACACTGATCCAAAATGTTTCGCAAACCTGCTTTGTCAGGTAATTCCTTCATATGCTTTTATGGTTGATTTACTGATGGTTACTATGAGACCAAACGATGTTTAAACACACAGTGTTATAAGAAAAAAAATAACAACAACAATGTCTAGTTGGCACCAAGCACTGAAAAATTGTGCTTTAAAGGAATAAAATTTTGCTTTAAATGACTTAAATTGTGCTTTAAAGGACTTACATTTATTATGTAGAGAAAGTTAATACAAGACACATTATAGAAAAAAGCACCAGCCTAGGTACACTCCCACAATCCTGGCTACCAGTGAGGCCGGTGCTTTTTCCGATAGTGTGCAAGCACAACCATAGCTGATGGATTTCATTGTGGTCATAACCATGGAAAGGAGCAGTGTATAATGTGATGGAAAAATTAATCAAGCCAGCAAAGGAAGCAATATGGATAATCACAATACATTAGTAAGTGGCTTGTATTGACTTTTTCTACATGATAAATGCCACTTGCTGAAGTGACACAACCCCTTAAACTTTGTCTACGTGATAAAAGACAACCCCTTTAATTGGGGCAAATCCCTGCCCCTGTTTAGACACATAAATGTTAATGTCAGAAGAAACAGTGGCTTGTTCTGCACAAGCAACTAAAAACTATGCATTAACGGCGGCAGAATGTATCCCTCTATTTATACACGCTCAAGACATTATGTTTCTGTTCCTATTGAATGTGCAGAACAAGCCACTGTTCTTCATCATCCAGTATACCTCCTTGATTCCTGCTGACATCGCCGATCCAACGGTTCTGTTTTCCATGCTTATTTACTTAACTCTGATAACATGTCACAGTATTATCTCATGCCATCTTTTGACAAAAAGCCATTGAAATACTGTACATCGAAAGAGTTAGTTAACCTTTTTGTATAATTTTTTACTTAATGCGTTAACCATCAAGTTTAGCTCAGCTGCATCTGTATATAATAGGTATGACAATGCAATTTTTGTAGTATAATATCTTTGAACTACAGGGTCTAATGCAGTAATGTGATGACTAATACAGATATAGCAATGCAATGTTTTGCTGTAAAATGTCTTTGAGCTATGCTTTCAATAGCAGTTATGAATGCAATTTATGATGTAGTTATGTGTCTGCTAACAGAGGTATAACAATGCAATGTTTGTGATAAAATGCCTTTGAACTACTCAGTCTGATGCAGTAATGCATTTACTAACATGTATATTGCAATACAATGTTTGTAAGAAAATGCCTTTGAACTATGCGTTCAATATCAGAGGTAAAATGTCTTTAAACTACGCGGTCTAATGCGGTATTACATCCACTAACATGTATATAACAATGCAATGTTTGCAGTAAAATATCTTTGAAATATGGATCCAATAACATGGGTATAAAAATCGCATTATTGTCATAAAATGTTTTTGCCACAATGCAACACATTTTATTACATTGATATATTGCACTAAAATGGTTTTTAGAAAAAATGCTCAATGTTTGCAGCAGAATACTATTGGGGTGCTGTGCTGGCAGTAAATCTATGAACTATAGAAACTTGAGGTTTTGGAGGGGAAGCTGCCTCTGCCTGTTCATATACAGAAAAAAATGTAGTTTATTTTCCTTGTGGGGGGGGTTTTAATGCAGATTTTGATGCCAGGGCTGAGCTGCCAGCAGCAGCTGTATTAAACACAGTGTGACCAGCCCCAGACACTTTGAAAGCTTTCACTAAAGCTTTCCCCCTGATTAGCTGATGAGGCTGACTTTCAGCCTCTGAGTCAATCAAGGCAAGCCCTCCCCCACACTGCCTCCCAGTGTCATCGATCTTCCATCTTCTTCTGACCTTGTTTTCCCATGCCAATATTCACAGTAAAATGGTGCTGAGAGCAGTTTTTGCACATTCGTAAAAAAAAATTAGATAAAAAAACTTCAGAAAAATTATTTTTGAAATTCAGAATTAATCAGATTCATTCAAAATTAGTTCACTCATCCTTAGTTCACATATTTTGCAACTTCACTCAATAAATAAATGAGGAAATCTAATATTTTTTATTCGTTTGCTTGACTTAATTATCATTATCTTCTAGCACTTGAAAATCTGATGTAGTTTTAGGTCAAATTAATACAGAAATATAGAAAATTTGGAAGGGTTCGCAAACTTTCAAGTACCACTATATATGGTTTGTTAAAATGTGCTGTCCTATTGTTTACTGTAATATGTAGCTGTCATGTTAACGCCATGATGTTTATGTTTACTAATTCATCTACGGATCCTGTTTCGAAGAGATTTTATTTCCTCGGTTGCCACTATTGTTGTGTTTGCTGCTCCTGTTGTTGATGATAAGAGGTTTTATTTGGCTCAGTGACATCAGATTTATATGACGGTCGAGGAACAATCTTAATTTCAGGGAAAGAAAAGGAGCTTAACATACCTTAGTATTACAGATTAAGTGTCTAGTTGCAGATATAAAGCCAGATGTGGAAATCAACACTCAGACGTTTGCCTGGTAACAACTGTAATCACATACAGTAATAACATCCTTATAAGATTATATGATCAAATATACAACTATGTTTATAAAGTATCACTGTATAACATTCCAGAAAACATAGAACACATAGCAATGATACTACATTGTGTACTGCTACATATACATAACAATTCCTATCTGTACTATAAACTAAAAGAGCCAAATTAAAATAAAAAAGCAAGTTATTTTTATGATCTGGGCTTAAAATGTTTCTTCCTGTCTAGACGTTGTTAAAAGTGAAATGTATTTCCTTTGTCATCTTGGTTCCTCATCATTTTTAGACAGAAGGGGATACAATAATTAGATAATATAGGCCTGGGCCGAGTGGTCCAAGTATTCGAAGAAGAGGTTACAGTCACACCCGGGTACTGGTGCTTAAAGGGGCCCAACTTTCTGTTACATAAAAGCATTCTAATACTTAAAATGGGATATCAAAGCAGCATCTCAAATTTTGCATTTCAAAACATTTGAAAAGGACATTAAGGGGGTGTTTATTAAAGTGAAATATGGCTATATTAGACGTGTTTTAGGCGCAGATTGTTGCACCGTAATCTGTGACTTTTCCCTGCTCGTGCCAGGTCTAAGTGGGCATGGTCTAAGTGGGCGGGGAAGAGCCGGCAGGCCTGTCTCATTCATCATTCTCTACGTCTGTTTTAGGCATAGAAAGTGGTTTTCACTGGCAGTGGATCGCCAAAGTTATGAAGAGGTGCCGGCCTCTCCATAAGGTGGCTTACATTTAGAAGGGGTGTTGGATGCGACAAAGTTATGGAGAGGCCGGTACCTCTTCATAACTCCGGCGATCCACCACCAGCGATGGGGCTTTATTAAAACTGGCGTCTAAAATGCTGGCCTTAATAAATTATCCCCTAAATATATTATTTTCAGATAATTTGAGCAATAGAATTAATAAGTCTTGACCATGCTGTACCAAGACTGATTGGACAAAAAAGAGCATAACTAGATTTCATCTATATCCCATTTCCTGGGTACTAACAGTGTCTCCTGGCACTCAAGTATACTCAGGATTTATAGAAAGGCTGAATTATGCAAGAGCCAGATAGTTGAAGAAACAATAAATGTGAAGCAAGTATCACAGATTTCAGGTAATAAGAACGCCAGGAAATAGGAACTCACCAATGGATGACTGTCGATGTTGCCAGATAATGGAACAAACAGATGATAGTAATGGTAGTCAGATGAGGATTACTGGATTAAAACACACATAACATATGCTATTACAAGGAAGATCCTGAAAGAATCCAGGAATTTTAAAAGACAGCTAGCCAATCAAATCTGGAAAAGAGTCAGAGACTCCCATCAATGGGGATGTGACCTCACTGATGGTTCAGCTATGAGTCAGTTGCCCATCAACTACCCCAAAAACAAATAGGTAGGAAATGACTAGATATGAGCGAATCATCCAAAATTCGCTTCGCCGAATGTTCTTCGAATTTTTCAAAAGATTCGTACTTCTAAGGAATCTATTCGACTAAATCTGCGTACAAACCATACGTTATTATGTGGTGTTTTGCGAACATTTGCACACTAATAACGAACGAACAGTTGTTAAAGGTACCAACTTATGTGAACACCTACGCATGAGTGTATAAAATTGCGTACGAATCCTCAGCGTACTACTGTCTAGCGATTGCGTAATACGCACAATGCTAGGCTTTGCTGGAGCGGAATGGTGGAGCAGGAGGAACACTCTGAGTCTGACCCCTGCGGCACAGATTGATATGCATTACAGATGTGATTTATTCCATCCAACTTGTATATATTAACACTTGGCCAATGTTTTGGTCATAACCTGACCTTGTTCACGGCCTTGGTGTAGGAGACATGTGGAGTGAGGGATGGACGTCACCGATATATAAGTGCACCTGGTTCCCTGGTGGAACAGTGGCCAACTATTACAAATTCTACAAGTAGAAGCTCCGGCTACAGGTTGTTTGGCACTGCTGCCCTGTGTCACCTTCTCCTTTTTTTTGCAGCTCGAGGTCTGGCTGGAACCCTTTTGCTTTTCCATGCCAGACATTTTCACTTGACTGTGGCCCTGCAGCTGGTCTTTTTCTCTCTCCCTGTCTCTCTCCCTGTCTCTCTCCCTGCCTGATTAATTACTAGCCCTGCACTGGCCCTGCACTTGCCCTGCACTGGCCCTGCAGTATCCCTGATATGTATTATGGATGCCCAGAACAATGACACCAAAATTTTAACACAAGAGTTCTCTGTCTCTCAGAACTTCACAGACAGTGCTTCTGCTCGACTCAGCAGTCACAGCACAACTGATGTGTCACTGGCTTACCGAGCCTGTGAGCCAATCAGAGCAAACCCTTCCCACTAGGTCAGGTGACTGCTTTCTTCCCTGGCTTTTTGCCACAAGAATAACGAACTAACAGTAAAAATTTGATAATTAAATGGATTTGTACACATCAGCGTATAAAGTAACTTATATGTAGCATTAGCATACAATTTATCGGACAAGTACGTAGAGACTGCGTAGAAAGCTTTAAGAACATTTTTTAATCTAATGGAGCGAATCTCAAAAAATCCGGATTCGCTTCGCAGCTGAAAATTTCCAAGATTCGCATCGAGTCTACGAAGCGGCGAATAGATTCGCTCATCTCTAGAAATGACGCAACAGCAATAGTCTTTGTAAAACATAGGGGGAGATTTATTAAATTGGTGTACAGTAGAACTGGCTTAGCTAACCATAACAACCATTCAGATTCAACCTTTGATTTTTCACAGTTCCTTTGGAAAATGAAAGGTGGAATCTGATTGGATGCTATGGGCAACTAAGCCAGCTTCTACTTTAAATCAGTTTTGATAAATTTCCCCCATTGTTCTTCCTAACCATCACACATTGTTCTTATTAATTTAATAGAAGTAATTCTTCTTTAGTAGCGGGTAATTGTTTGTAAGAAGTAATTGTTTTTAAGAAGCACATTTATTCGTAAGTAGCGGGTACAATGACGGGGAACAGCGATTGTGCTGCCCCCTGTCATTAAACCCCTCAGATGCCGCGTTCATCACTGATAACGGTATCTGAGATTAATATTAATTCTTATTATTGAATTAATTATATTAATAAATTAATGACTTTCAGGGGTTGATCAGTTAAAAAATGTTAACTTACCTTATGCATTTTAGCGCAAAGATGCCACCACAGCCATCTTGCTTGAATATCCAGAGCAAAATCTTATGCGGTGCATGGTGACTTCATACATCACCGTGCACAAGATTTTACACGGGGTCTTCAAGCAAGATGGCCGCAGTGGCCTCTTCACGCTAAAAGGGATAAGGTAAGTGCAATTTAATTTTTTTTTCGTGCTCAAATGATGAGGCGAGTATGATTTTTTTGTTTACCGCCATTTAATATAAAAAAAAGTGCAGCGAGCCTCTGAGGAGCCATTGCAGAGGATGAGAGTGGTTATGGCCCTGATGAGATTTGTGTCAGGGTGTACTCCCTCAGGCTGTCATTCCATGGGGTTTAGAGCAGTGAAAAGATTATGTGAAAGGATCAGGTAGACGCAGAAGAACAAATGTTCTTCTTTACTGTGTGAATAGGAAGAGGTACTGTATATCCAACTGTCATCTGTACAATGTGGAATGTCTCTCAGATCCCCCAATGATGAGGTACAGTGGCAGGCAATATGGCATTATATATAGCACTGTAGAATAGTTCTTCTCTCTGCTGATTTTCCTTCGCTAACAGCAATAAACTGGCACTTGTGGTTATAGGTATCCACTTGTGAAATGCAGGTTTTTGCATGTACTTGTCCTTAATTGTGGTGATGGGTGTCTTAGCATGTTATCCCCCACCTTGCAGCGAGCAGATCACTACAGGCTTGCAAAGCTAAATCTTCGTTCAACTCTCTAGAGCTCCTCCTCTTGGCAGGAAACAGGACCAGCCTACTCCCACCAAGAGGGGAGGAATGGAATGATAAGTTCCATTCCTTCTGCAAACCATACCTTGTCATTCTGAAGCTTATGGCAGATACAATAAACATAATATGACATTACAATATATAATAAACAATTGCAGATAACCTATCTGGGGTATTGCAAAACAATAAAAAGCAAATTTAAAAATAATTTTGAATTTAGGTCCAACATTATATATTCATTCATTTCAATATACAGTACAGACCAAAAGTTTGGACACACCTTCTCATTCAAAGAGTTTTCTGTATTTTCATGACTATGAAAATTGTAGATTCACACTGAAGGCATCAAAACTATGAATTAACACATGTGGAATTATATACTTAACAAAAAAGTGTGAAACAACTGAAAATATGTCTTATATTCTAGGTTCTTCAAAGTAGATACCTTTTGCTAGAAATGAGATAACTGTACAGTAGTCTACCTAGTCATTCAGATATCTTTCTGTGTATAGCTAGATTTAATTCCATTTAGGCACACAATGTCTTGTTTGATATGAACAATAACATTTAAGACAATTGAGAAATATTTGTCTTCCACAAGTGATACAAAATGAATTCCAGGAAAGTCTTTTTAAGCAATAATTGTACAAATGTCATTATACTTTTATTGATTTTCAGCTTCCAAGAAAATGCTTCTTTTGTGATATATAAACTCCCACCGAACACAGCCAAAGAGATTACATTAACCTTTGTCTGAACAAGAGAGAAAAATATAAATCCAACTAATAAGTCCAAGCCTCTTTTTATTACGCGAGAGCTTAGGTATAATCATTGTAGTACACTACAAGTTATCACTTATGACTTGTTCGTTTTCAACAAAGAATCAGTTTCCAAGCTGTATACTTCCCATTCCCACATTGGGTACTTGGGTATAAAATGTGTAATTAACAAGTTCTTTATTGTGTCCGCAATAGTAATTGCCATGTATAGCCTAAAGGTAAAAAGTATTAAAAAACTTGTCCCCCCTGCCCCTCCTCTTACACTTCCCACACTTAACTACCTCTGTGTATTATTAGGATCTCGCAAACATTTCACCTCTAACAAGGACCTTGTGATGAACATGTAATCACCATGTAGCGACCTCTGTGTGTAGAAATCAATACATATTCAGTAATATTTCCTCTTCTGCTCCAGACTCAAAAACAGTGGCCAGGGAGAGATTAGATTATCATTTATCACAAAACTGTCTGTTACTTCAAAGAACGAGGGAACGAGGGAAACCAACGTTTATCAGGGTTTTGAGCCTTCCTTTAATGTCCCCCAGATGCAGGGCTATAGTATAGAGGTGGGGGGTAAGTTAGGCCTGAATTGTGAAACTAAGCCACTGGAAAAAATCTACAAGCAGCGTTTTCTTTGGAACATGAATCATTGGTTTTGGGTCAGATATTGACAATAAACAGACTCTTGAATTTGTTAAACAAGGGAAACTTAATTCAAGATACTGAGATGTCTATGCCGCATGAGCATTTTATCGATAAGCAGATGTTGGAAGCGCTTCTTTTTCCTGTTTTTGAACACCAATTTTTCCCTAGGTCAACAGATTGTTAATAGTCTGTCAAAGAATGATATATTGATAGTCAGTAAAAGTGCAAGATGTTAGTCCTCACTTATTTCTTTAAGTATTATGCCAGCAACCTCACATGGTAAGCCAGTGTCAATGTCAAATAAATCACCGTAAGTGCTATTTATCAAGATCTACCACCTGCAATACCGGGGCAAAACATACAGCTTTATTCATCATAGAAAAGAAATTAAATGGCATTGCTGTTTCCATGTTAAAAGTGTACAATTATCTACAAGGGTCAGCTGAAATGCATTTATAAGACTCTATTGTAACACTGCAGAGCTTCATTATGCTGTTGTGAAAAAAATATTACATTACAGTTTTCCCTCTAATTATTCTTTACTGGTATGACAGAAAAATAGTAAAGTAGAAGATGATAAAACATTAGCATTAACAGACTCTTCTATAACAGTAGAGAAATCTGTTCATCAAACGATTGGGTGGCAAGTGCAATTCAGCTTTTTGGCAAATTCCATAATTTTATCTTATCCTATCTTAATTGTAGAACCCCGTTAGCACATATACTATACATCTATGTCCTGAATAATACCTATGAAAAAATAATTACCATGGCTGTGTATGGCTATACATAAATGTATAGTTAAAGGGGTTGCACAGTCTTATAATACTGATCAATCATCTTCAGGATAGGTCTTAACATCAGATCAGTGGGACCCCGAGTCCAGGCACCCCCCCCCTCCATCAGCTGGTTGAAGAGGTAGCAGCGCTTGATTGAGCGCTATACTCTGTTCACTGTTTAACATGCACGCTGTCTATCTTGAATCTTTAAGTAAACAGGACGGGCAGTTGTAGTTACACTGCACCACCGTTATGATCTAGACCAGTGATGGCGAACCTTTTAGAGTCCGAGTGCCCAAATTGCAACCCAAAACCCACTTATTTTTCTCAAAGTGCCAGCACGCCAATTTACCCTGAATACTACAGTCCAATACAGTATATCTTCCATGTACTTTATCATTTGGCTATAATAGTCTGTCTCCATTCAATACGCTGCCTGTACCGTTCATAGCGCACCCTGCACTGATGAATGGCAGGAAAAGTCTAAGGCATATTGGTACACCATAGACTTTTTCCAGGGTGTGGGTGCCCACAGAGAGGGCTCTGAGTGCCGCCTCTGGAAGCCATGATGCACAAGCACCATGACATTTTCAAACAGTTGATAGACAGGGGTGCCAGGAGTTAGACCCCCACCGATCTGATATTGATGACCTATGCTGACGATAGGTCAACAATATCATTACATTGCACAACTCCTTCAATGTAACTGGTGCCCTCCGTTCCTCCTATGCTGCCTCTGTTCTTTCGTTCTAGTCCCACGTCAGATTATTTATAAGATGGCTGCCACCATCTTAGACTTCCCCAAGCGCGACTCTGTAGGAAAGTCTAAGATATGCCCTTCCCTTTCACTGCCTTGGATAGACCAAGGGAGATGAAGTAGAAGCTGTCTCTGTGGCTATCTTGAAAGCAATCTGATTAGGGCCAGAAAAGAGGAACAGAGGCAGCATTGAAGGAATGGAGTGCACCAGGTAAGTTGAACATGTACAGTACAGACCAAAAGTTTGGACACACCTTCTCATTCAAAGAGTTTTCTTTATTTTCATGACCATGAAAATTGTAGATTCACACTGAAGGCATCAAAACTATGAATTAACACATGTGGAATTATATACTTAACAAAAAAGTGTGAAACAACTGTAAATATGTCTTATATTCTAGGTTCTTCAAAGTAGCCACCTTTTGCTTTGATTACTGCTTTGCACACTCTTGGCATTCTCTTGATGAGCTTCAAGAGGTAGTCACCTGAGATGCTTAGCACTTGTTTGCCCTTTTGCCTTCACTCTGCGGTCCAGCTCAGTGAAACCATCTCGATTGGGTTCAGGTCTGGTGACTGTGGAGGCCAGGTCATCTGGCGTAGCACCCCATCACTCTCCGTCTTGGTCAAATAGCCCTTACACAGCCTGGAGGTGTGTTTGGGGTCATTATCCTGTTGATAAATAAATGATGGTCCAACTAAACGCAAACCGGATGGAATAGCATGCCGCTGCAAGATGCTGTGGTAGCCATGCTGGTTCAGTATGCCTTCAATTTTGAATAAATCCCCAACAGTGTCACCAGCAAAGCACCCCCACACCATCACACCTCCTCCTCCATGCTTCACGGTGGGAACCACGCATGTAGAGTCCATCCTTTCACCTTTTCTGCGTCACATAAAGACATGGTGGTTGGAACCAAAGATCTCAAATTTGGACTCATCAGACCAAAGCACAGATTTCCACTGGTCTAATGTCCATTTCTTGTGTTCTTTAGCCCAAACAATTCTCTTCTGCTTGTTGCCTGTCCTTAGCAGTGGTTTCCTAGCAGCTATTTTACCATGAAGGACTGCTGCACATAGTCTCCTCTTAGCAGTTGTTGTAGCGATGTGTCTGCTGCTAGAACTCTGTGTGGCATTGACCTGGTCTCTAATTTGAGCTGCTGTTAACCTGCGATTTCTGAGGCTGGTGACTCAGATGAACTTATCCTCCGCAGCTGAGATGACTCTTGGTCTTCCTTTCCTGGGGTGGTCCTCGTGTGAACCAGCTTCTTTGTAGCGCTTGATGGTTTTTGCAACTGCACTTGGAGACACTTTCAAAATTTTCCCAATTTTTCGGATTGACCTTCATTTCTTAAAGTAATAATGACCACTCGTTTTTCTTTACTTAGCTGCTTTTTTCTTGCCATAATACAAATTCTAACAGTCTATTCAGTAGGACTATCAGCTGTGTATCCACCTGACTTCTGCCCAACACAACTCATGGTCCCAACCCCATTTATAAGGCAAGAAATCCCACTTATTAAACCTGACAGGGCACACCTGTGAAGTGAAAACCATTTCAGGTGACTACCTCTTGAAGCTCATCAAGAGAATGCCAAGAGTGTGCAAAGCAGTAATCAAAGCAAGAGGTGGCTACTTTGAAGAACCTAGAATATAAGACATTTTCAGTTGTTTCACACTTTATACACTAAGTATATAATTCCACATGTGTTAATTCATAGTTTTGATGCCTTCAATGTGAATCTACAATTTTCATAGTCATGAAAATACAGAAAACTCTTTGAATGAGAAGGTGTGTCCAAACTTTTGGTCTGTACTGTATGTGTCATGTAAAGTCAAATTTAAGGTTTGGGCTGGAGGGTTGCTTTAATTCTGAAGTATAAAAATAGTGTCAAACAGCTTTTTTGTGGCACTTTTGCGCCAAAGCCAGAAGTAGATCTAGCAGGAAGAAGTCCTTTTTTTATATTTCTCATTCTCGTCCAACTCCCTTCTAGCTTTGGCTCAAAAAACTGCATCAAAAACAACCACAAAAATCTGTGTTTGGAACCACTCAAATGTAGCAATATGCCACTGCAATATAAAACCTACAAAAGGTAAAATTGCTACCATCCTTAAAAAATAGTTTACTTAAATTGTAGTTTATGGTACCTGTGGCAGAGGGACATTTGGGCCCACTAAAGCCCCAAAGGACATTTTCCCCTGACACCTTTACATCCCATGTAGATACACCCATGTAGCTAGAAATGTAGCTAGAAGTATGACTAAGGCTAGTTTCATACTAGTGGTAAATAGATCCAGCAGGCTGTTCCAGCAGGGAACAGCCAACCAAAGCTCTCTGGATGCAGCATTGAGAGACGATACCTGAATGCCCACTGGCCCCACTAACTATAATGAGGACCGGCTGAGATCCAGCTGTAAAATATGACAACAAAAACCATAGCGCACAGACATTTAGATAGAGTTCAGCCTGCCAAAACAGCCTCCTGGATCTCATTACTGCTAGTGTGAAACTAGCCTAAGCTGCATATTTTGGGCAGTTTTCCTCTTCATTCTTTTCTCTCCAATTCTTGAAGGGTAGATATGCTCTTCATGGTGTTTTAGTAGAACTGTGCTATGTGTCCTGCCTTTCCCATCTCAAAACATGAGACACACACAGTCTGAGGAGGAGACTAAAATGAGTCGCACACTCCCCACCAGACTCTCATTCATAGAATAAGCCTCACACAGTCACTAAGGGTAAGATTCTTCCACATCTTCCCTTCTTTTTCTCACAAGACCTCCACCAATAAATGGAGTGTGGCTGGGTACTTTGGAACTCTTGATATAAAGAACAGTCTAACTGCATATTCTAAATCCCTCCCCATCCACTTTTTTATGCAGCCTGGCTATGTGGTCTGGTCCTCCCACTACAACTGCAGTCCCAAATTGCTTATCTGTCTTCTAGTAGAGTGTCATTTCAAAGCCTATAGAAAGGGAAGTCAATTTTTATATCCAGTAGGCTGTTCCAGAACTCTCTGGATCTGGCATTGCCAGATGTTACCGCAGTGGCCACCAATGACTATAATGGGTCCAGCAGAGATCCGACTGGTACCCAGAAAATATGTACTTCAGCCAGACAAAAAACATTGCTTGCTGACAGGTTTCTTCACAGATTACAGCTGATTGCTGACAACCCATCTTCAGGACAGTTTGATGAAGAATAGGAGTCTGATCTGAGGTCTGATGAAAACTATTTTTTTTCTTATTTTCCTAGGTGCATCATAAAGTCCAGTGTGTCTTATAGTCCAAAAAAGATACAGTATAACCTTTCCTATATATTTTATTTACCTTTACAATACAAACCTGTTTTGGCCTCAAAATTACATCAGAAAATCTACTCAAAATCTGAATGTGTATGGGTAACCTAACAGTTTGAGAAGCAATGGGTTATAAAATCAGGGCTAAGAGGAATATATATCTGCTAGAGTATTGATAATTATAATTTAGTTGGGTTTTTACTATGAAACTTTACTAACAACTTGTCATAGCTTCTTTTGTAGTGTTATGTAGTGACATATATTGTAGATCGTATTTTTTTTAATTTACACAGCTTTTATGTTAGGAGGTCCTGGGCAGCTGCTTTGTCGGCTGCCAGTGGGGTGACTGAAATTTACTTTTGAATAATGATAGTATGAGATGTGATGTGTGTTATATCACGAATAAAAACGAATCTATTTAGTTAATTGTACTTTAATACTGCATTATATTTTATTGCATTGTTTACTAGTAACCAGCTGGTCCACCTCAGCACATCTTACTGTTGTGGATCCATAATTTAAAGGTCTATAAAAGACTCCGATCCTGCCTACTGAGGTGGCCACTTGTCTCTGCTTCCAGGTAGAGAATGCAAAGAATAAGCTGCTCATATGCAGGGCTCCCTCCACTCATTTCTACAGGAGATACAGAAATAGGTGAGCTCTACCACACTAGGTTAGAAGGGTCTCACGGGGCCTTTGATCTCAATATAGATGTTGGGCACTGCATCCGACAGCTATGTTAGTAACATTAAAAATAATAATAACAAATAAGGATTATTTACATAAATGTAGCATTTAACCCCTTCCCAACCAGCGCCATACATGTACGGCGCTGCGGGAAGTGACTTCCCGCCCAGCACCATAGTACTACGCGCTGACCGCGGCACATACGATCCTTGGTGCGGGAGGGGGAATCCATGGGGTCCCCGCGCTGCTGTGACGGGGATCCGATGGCTTGGATGGCAGCCCGATGCCTTCCTTAGGCATCCGGCTGCCATCTACGGAAGCCTGTGAGATCCAGCCCCCTGGATCTCACAGGAAGCAGGCTGTAAGTGTATTACTGTGTGTAATACACTTACTCCCAATGCATTACAATACAGAAGTATTGTAATGCATTGTAAAGGGGATCAGACCCCCAAAAGTGAAAAAAGTGTAGTAAAAAAGTGAAAAAAGTTAAAAAAAAAAGTTTAAACAAATAAATAAAAAAATAAAAGTTTCAAGTTAAAAAAAGCGCCATTTTCCAAAAATATAGTTTTAAAAAAATTGTAAAAAAAGGGAAAAAAAGAAAAGTAGACATATTAGGTATCGCCACGTCCGTATCAACCGGCTCTATAAATTATTACATGATCCACCCCGCCAGGTGAACCCAGTAGGAAAAAAAAAACTCTGCCAAAACCTTCTCTTACAAAACAAAATATTACATCAGATGGCCCCCCAGGTGAAAATTTAAAAACACTATGCCAAAACCATACCATTTTTTCTCCTCTTGCCTCACAAAAAGTGTAATACCACGCGATCAAAAAAGCGTAGGTACCCCAAAATGGTACCAATCAAACCGTCATCTTGTCCTGCACAAAATGAGACCCTAAGACAATCGCCCGAAAAATTTACAAACTATGGCTGTCTGAAAATGGCAGCACAAAAACAAAGATTTCATTCTGTTCAAAAATGCATCTAATGTGTAAAATTTAACAAAAATAAAAATGTTAGACATATTGGGTATCACCACGTCTGTAACAACCTGCTCTATAAAAATATCTCATGATTTGCCCCTTCAGGTGAATGATTTCAAAAAAAATGTAAGAAAAACTATGCCAAAACAGCCATTTTTTGTCACCTTGCCTCACCAAAAGTGTAACACCAAGCGATCAAAACGTCTTATGTACCCCAAAATGGTACCAATAAAACGGTCACCTCATCCCACAAAAAATAAGACCCCACATAAGACAATAACTCAAAAAATAAAAACCAATGACACCCGCAAACCAATCTATCAAAATCTGTGCTGCAAAATCCATATGGTGCTCCTTCCGTTCTGAGTCCTGCCATGTGTACCACAGCAGTTTACCACCACATATGGGGTGTTGCCGTATTCAGGAGAAAATGGGGAACACATTATGGGGTGCTTTTTCTCCTGCTAGCCCTTGTGAAAATGAAAAATTTGGGGCTAAAACAACATTTTATTGGAAGAAATGAAACTTTTCATTTTCACAGCCAAGTGTTTCCAAATTCCGTAAAACGCTTAGGGGGTGAAAGTGGTCAGTACCCCCCGTAATATATTCTTTGAAGGGTGTAGTTTCCAAAATCGGGTCACTTTTTGAGAGTATCCACTCTAGGGGTACGTCAGGGTATTTGTATTTATTAAAAAATTGATGTTATCATTATAGATCTTGTTCTACATCAGTACCATGGACAGCAATATTTAGAGAAGATTATTTAACCCAAAGGCTTAAATTTATGAAATATATGATAGAGCAGAGCCTTATTCTACTACATTATGCCTCTAACCAATGGAATTACTTGGACGCTATAGTGGACTCATGAAGACACCATTATTGTCTCAGTCCTACATCATCTCCCACAGACTCCATAATAGGTGAGGGTAGCCCACAGCAGACAGTGGCCCACACCATGATGTTGTTTAGCATCAGAATTCTGAAAGCAAATTAATAACAAAATGTATGCTTCTATAACTGGTGGAACACTTTAAATGGGTTGTCTTCTGAAATATTTTTAGATAAGGAGCAGAATTTTAAAAAAAGAAGCATAACTTTTTGAGCTTCCTGATCTTGGCTCAACACACAAGAAAGGACAGGAGACATGCACTCACCTAATGGTAAGCATCACAATGGCAGCAGGGCATCAGTGAGGTGAGTAATATTTCTTTTCAGGCCCCTACACATATGATTCTGCTATGGTGTTTTTGCTCACAAAAAATAACACTCATGTTTTATGGAGGGTTGTAGGAAAACAACATTTATGCGTGCTGCATTTTATATTTATCAAAGACCTTTAGCAAACATCTGGTGCTGGAGTTTTTACCACAAAAAAATGCACCAAAAACCACAGGGACGAAAAATAGCATGAAACTAGATACATTCATGTATATGTACAACATCGCTGCTGTATAGAGATTTCCACGTTGAATGATCAATTTTTTTTAATTTTTAGTTTTGGATTTTTTTAGTTGAGTGGTGTCATATATTTGTTTTAGTGTAATAAATATCTTTTATACATTTACCCAATCTACAGTGCCTTGTGAAAGCATTCGGCCCCCTGGAACTTTTCAACCTTTTGCCACATTCCAGGCTTCAAACAAAAAGACATAACATTTTAAATTTTTGGTGAAGAATCAACAAGTGGGTCACAATTGTGAACTGGAACGAAATTTATTGGATCATTTAAACTTTTTTTGTAATAATAAAACTGAAAAGTGGGACGTGCAAAATTATTCGGCCCATTTACTTTTAGTTCAGAAAACTCACACCAGAAGTTCATTGAGGATCTCTGAATGATCCAATGTTGTCCTAAATGACTGATGAAGATAAATAGAATCCACCTGTGTGTAATCAAGTCTCCGTATAAATGCACCTGCTCTGTGATAGTCTCAGGGTTCTGTTTAAAGCACAGAGAGCATCATGGAGACCAAGGAACACACCAGGCAGGCCTGTGATACTGTTGTGGAGAAGTTTAAAGCCGGATTTGGATACCAAAAGATTTCCCAAGCTTTAAACATCCCAAGGAGCACTGTGCAAGCGATCATATTGAAATGGAAGGAGTATCAGACCACTGCAAATCTACCAAGACCCAGCCGTCCCTCTAAACTTTCATCTCAAACAAGGAGAAGACTGATCAGAGATGCAGCCAAGAGGCCCATGATCACTCTGGATGAACTGCAGAGATCTACAGCTGAGGTGGGACAGTCTGTCTATAGGACAACAATCAGTCGAACACTTCACAAATCTGGCCTTTATGGAAGAGTGGCAAGAAGAAAGCCATTTCTTAAAGAAAAAGTCTCGTTTTTAGTTTGCCACAAGCCACCTGGGAGACAAACCAAACATGTGGAAGAAGGTGCTCTGGTCAGATTAAACCAAAATCCAACATTTTGGAAACAATGCAAAACAATATGTTTGGCGTAAAAGCAACACAGCTCATCACCCTGAACACACCATCCCCACTGTCAAATATGGTGGTGGCAGCATCATGGTTTGGGCCTGCTTCTCATCAGCAGGGACAGGGAAGATGGTTAAAATTGATGGGAAGATGGATGGAGCCAAATACAGGACCATTCTGGATGAAAACCTGTTGGAGTCTACAAAAGACCTGAGACTAGGACGGAGATTTATCTTCCAACAAGACAATGATCCCAAACATAAAGCAAAATCTACAATGGTATGGTTCAAAAATAAACGTATCCAGGTCTTAGAATGGCCAAGCCAGAGTCCAGACCTGGATCCAATTGAGAATATGTGGAAAGAGCTGAAAACTGCTGTTCACAAACGCTCTCCATCCAACCTCAAAGAGCTCGAGCTGTTTTGCAAGGAAGAATGGGCAAGAATTTCAGTCTCTAGATGTGCAAAACTGATAGAGACATACCCCAGCGCAAGGCACTGTATATTCTTCCAAATGAGAGTGCATGTCTATTCTAACTTAACAAGTGCTTTTTCAAGCGCCACAGCCTCTTCACTTGTTTAACATTATGGCATCTAACTCTAACGGCTGACCCCATTCAAGTGAACGGGATGATCAGTTTTACAAGTTAGACAGCATGCAGTTCAAGAGGACACAGTGATCACATGAGTGTCACGGCCTCTCCAAACAGGAGTCGGACCCTCAACAATCTAATATTGATGAACTATGCTGATAATATGTCATCAATACATTAGTGCTGCACAATTTCTTTAAGTGTCTAATACTGTATGCTTAAAAAATGTAATGCCTTTGGATAATGTTGTATCAGACACAGAGCATAGACAAGATAGAGTTGCTTTGTGGTGACTTGCTAATTATTTTAGTATACTATAGCTACAATTCCTTCACTAATGTTAAAGTAGTTTAAAAGTGTTATCCAAGGCTTAAAAAGAACTCAGAGAGTGGCTGACCTGTGGTGGGGTTTACACTTAACTGGTCGTAACCACTGGGTTCCGGGTTCATTGCTCCCCTGCCGTCTCTGCAGCTCTATGATGCTCTGCATCAATATCCTGTTTATGGGCATTACGTGACCGCTGTAGCAGTGACCCATAACCTATGTGTCACAAACTTGCATGTAATTTATTAAAGTTTACTAAACTTTAGAAAACATTAGTAACTATACTGAGTAATCCAGACAAACAATAGAGAAGACATCTCTAATTCCCTAAATAATACTGATTGTATCTAGAGATGAGCAAATTCCAACTGGTCTGAATAAATTTTATCCGAATCTAAAGTGCCCCTGTTGCTCTTAAGCAACTTTTGACACTCTGGGTTCTCCTAGTTCCGTAAAAAAAACCTTTCAAGATCTTTAACGCTAAGATAGCCTTAGTAATGTCACAGTGACAGCAACATAATTGATTATGGGTAAAAGGATGGTGGCCAGTGGTAACAAACAGCCTGTTTAAAAAGCCTGTTTAAAATCACTGCAATGTCTGGGTTTTTTTAAATTAAAAACTGTTAAACATTTTTTTAGCAAAACGCCTCTTCTGATCTGTAAAATGGTGATCGGCATCTTTAGTGGGACAAATCATACATCTTTCATTTTTTATTAAATTAGAATTTTTTTCTAGATTTGTAACAAATTCTATTCATGTAGTAGAATAAATTTGCTCATCTCTAACACTTTTAAAACTTTGGGCCACATTTATTAAGACAGGTGTTTTAGACACTGGTCTTAATAAAGCCCTAAGCCGGCGGAAGAAGCACTGGCCTCCTATTGGCAAGCCCCCTTCCCCACCCACACCTGGTGTGAGCAGGGTGAAGTCGCAGATTGTGGCGCCACTATCTGTTACGCTGCAATATGCGCCGGAAATAGGCCTAATTTAGGTATATTTTAGAATGATAAATGACCACCTAAATATCTATTTGCAGGCACTATTCTGTTTATTCTCATTTATTCTTTTTTTTTGCAAACTGAAGAAGCATAACTGTAAAGATTGCACATATAATAAGTGGGAGTTAGTGACCTGAAGTATCAGGGAAAATAATGTGAATAGCAGTACCAGGAAAAGTGAGGCAAATCCTAATACAGGTGGTGGTTTTAATTGTAACTGTTTCAGTCCAATCATCGTAACAGACACCTGTGGATCAGCGAGGTTAGAGGCAGACATATCACAGATGCCTCAGAGGTGACGAGAGACGAATATATTATTTTCCCACAGCCATGTTTTATAGGAGTTCCACTTGCTTAGCTAAGGGTAAAGTTCCTGAAGAGTATTTCTCACCAAATCATAAACCTTTGACTGCTAGTTTATGGGAGACCATTTAACCATAGACCGCTCTCATTCAGATGCAGAACATCCACTGGCCCATAAAGAACCACTTTGATTCTAGCAACACCACAACAGTTAAGATGGTCACACGTTCTTAATATTAGAGTAAATTGTAGGAAGAAAGGTTTTGCTCACACTGTATTTTATACTCATATGAGTAAATACATAGAAAAGCTTTTATTTCATGAAGTTAAAATCTAAGCTTGAGAAGAAGAAAAACAATTAACCAGAAGGGAAAAAAGATTTTAATTGTTAATTTTAGGTAATGGTGGTGAGAACATTATCAGTTGATCTGTAATGTTAGATGCCTGTGTGGAATGTATGACAAACACAATTTCTCATGAATTATACATAATAATGAAAATAATACTTAATAGAAGACTGGAAAGAGGGCAGGTATTTCCATCACCTAGGGGTGAAAGACCTGCAAATTAACAACAAGACGGTTCATTGAAGCAGGTAATGGACTGGTGTGTGAACACAAGGAGTCTTTGTGGGAAGGATTGTGATTATTAGTTTAGTCCATGCTAATTATTGCTAACATTAAGTGGTGCTACAGTATAATTTCCATAGAATATTTCTTATGCTATACACACTGATCATTTATTCTTCTGGGCTATGTTAAGTAGGTCAATAAATGTAAGTATTAACCTGTTACTGGGGTACATTGTAATATGTTATTACATAATGCTCATATACTTCTATTCAGCTCAAGGGTCTTAAATCACACCCCACTACTTGTAGTGAATTCTGTAAGGAAATACGAGAAAAGAAGATATGAACAATAGAACATAAGAATATTTACTCATATAGTATTAATTATACGGTCTTCATAATATTACATAGTATACATTTTCGAATTTAAAAGGGTTGTGTCATGGAGGTAACCACTTTAGAAAAAGAAAACAGGGGTGGCTTCTTTAACCATCAGCTGTTATTGCCAGATGAAGCTACTTCTAGTCATACCTTTCCCCTGCAGAGGCAGATGAATAACCATCCATGAGGTGAATGGAAGTACCAGCTCTGCCAGAGCAGAAGCCACTCCTCAAGGCCCCTTTACATGGATTGATGAGCAAGTGATTGTCAGGAAGGAAGCATTCCTTTTTGATAATCCCTTGATCGTCAGTTGGGGAGAAAGCTGCATTTACATGTAGTGATCTCCTCCACATTATGGTGGTTTGAATATAATCAAACAACAACCCTCCCCCCCCCAAAAAAAAAAAATCATTGGAATTGTGTGGAGACAGAAATAAAGGAAAACAGATCTAGGCCTAAAATCATTATTTATTTATGTATTTAATTATTTATTATACTCACTTATATAGCAATAACATATATTCTGCAGCGCTTTACAGAAATTCGCATCACACTGTCCCCGATGGGGCTCATCATAATCTAAGTTCCCTATCAGTATGTCTTTGGAGTGTGGGAGTATCAGGAGGAAACCCACACAAACACTGGGAGAACATACAAACTCCATGCAGATGTTATCCTCGGTCGGATTCAAACCCAGGACCCCAGTGCTTCAAGGCACCAGTGCTAAACACATTATCACTCACAAATACCTTTGTGTGCTACCCAGTGTATTGTTAAAGTAATCCAATATGTATGCTGGTTTCATTAAATTGAACAATCCCCCCAAAAATGTAATTCCAACTGTATGGATATAGAGTAAAAGGAAACGGATAATTGAGGCCTGACGCTAAAATTCACATTAACACCCACAGGTAAACATAACCTGTGTATTGTTGTGGTAATTATATATATATATATATATATATATATATATATATACAGTGCCTTGCGAAAGTATTTGGCCCCCTAAAACTTTTCAACCTTTTGCCACATTTCAGGTTTCAAACAAAAAGATATAACATTTTAAATTTTTGGTGAAGAATCAACAACAAGTGGGTCACAATTGTGAAGTGGAACGAAATTTATTGGATCATTTAAACTTTTTTTGTAATAATTAGAGAGGAGCGAGTAGTGAAATATTCGAAAGTTCGAAATTCGATTCGAATAGACTGCGAAATTCGACTATTCGACCGGATATCGAATCCCATTAAAGTCTATGGGAAAAAAATGCTCGCCACTTGGAAATCTCAATTCGACCACTTGGAGGTCACCAAGTCCACCCTGGAACCTCAGAAAAGGATGCCAACACTGCTGGAATGCAACTGGGACAGCAGGGGAAGCATGTCTGGGTGCATATAACGCGCCCAAGTCGCACTATTACGCCACTATCACAGCCTCTCAACAATACACTCCAAACACAATCTAACCTCTCTGTAAAGTGAGACCATACAAGGAAACCTTCTTTCCTCTACATTGCCATGGACCCCAAGCCAAACTAGACAAAAAAAAAGATGAAATTCTGCACCCCTTAAAATCACGTTGCCTATGACAACCACAGATGGCATAGGCAAGGGGGAAAGCAAATAGACCCCACCCCTAATTGTCATTGTGTGTGTGTGTGAGATGTGGTCAGACATGTCTTCTTTAAAATGTAAAAACAACTCAAACACATGCAGAAGCCTTAAAATGCCCAAATTGTTGGCGCTTGAGATGTCAGTGACCCGACCTGGCCCAGTGTCATGTCTAGCAGGTAAAGCAGTGGGGATGTTGAGGGATGCGTAGGACCGCAAAAGGCAGGAAGAGGCCGTGGGCTGGCCAGAGGCTCATGGAAAATTTTGTGGCGGCCCAAGAGGTGACACCTCTTAAAAATTATGTGGAGGCCCAAGAGGTGAGACCTCTTAAAAATTATGTGGAGGCCCAAGAGTTGACACCTCTTAAAAATTATGTGGAGGCCCAAGAGGTGAGACCTCTTAAACATTTTGCGCAGGCCCAAGAGGTGAGACCTCTTAAAAATTATGTGGAGGCCCAAGAGGTGAGACCTCTTAAAAATTATGTGGAGGCCCAAGAGGTGAGACCTCTTAAACATTTTGTGGAGGCCCAAGAGGTGAGACCTCTTAAAAATTATGTGGAGGCCCAAGAGGTGAGACCTGTTAAAGATTTTGTGGAGGCCCAAGAGGTGAGACGTATTAAAAATTATGTGGAGGCCCAAGAGGGGAGACCCGTTAAAAATTATGTGGAGGCCCAAGAGGTGACACCTCTTAAAAATTATGTGGAGGCCCAAGAGGTGAGACCTCTTAAAAATTATGTGGAGGCCCAAGAGGTGAGACCTCTTAAACATTTTGTGGAGGCCCAAGAGGTGAGACCTCTTAAACATTTTGTGGAGGCCAAGAGGTGAGACCTCTTAAAAATTATGTGGAGGCCCAAGAGGTGAGACCTGTTAAAGATTTTGTGGAGGCCCAAGAGGTGAGACGTATTAAAAATTATGTGGAGGCCCAAGAGGGGAGACCTGTTAAAGATTTTGTGGAGGCCCAAGAGGTGAGACGTATTAAAAATTATGTGGAGGCCCAAGAGGGGAGACCCGTTAAAAATTATGTGGAGGCCCAAGAGGTGAGACCTGTTAAACATTTTGTGGAGGCCCAAGAGGTGAGACGTATTAAAAATTATGTGGAGGCCCAAGAGGTGAGACCTGTTAAACATTTTGTGGAGGCCCAAGAGGTGAGACGTATTAAAAATTATGTGGAGGCCCAAGAGGGGAGACCTCTTAAAAATTATGTGGAGGCCCAAGAGGTGAGACCTCGTAAACATTTTGCGCAGGCCCAAGAGGTGAGACCCTCTTAAAAATTATGTGGAGGCCCAAGAGGTGAGACCTCTTAACATTTTGTGGAGGCCCAAGAGGTGAGCCATAAATATAAAAATTTTTCTGATTTACGGACCAATTCTACGGCGGTTAAGGAGGAGGAGGAGGAGGTGGAGGAGGAAATGGCACTTCATACACATGGCACTTCACTTTTGGCTGCTTTCCACTGTTGGAGAAGCAAAGTCCGGGTCAATCCACTTGCTGTTCATTTTGATTAGCGTCAGCCTGTCGGCACTGTCGGTTGACAGGCGGCTGCGCTTATCGGTGATAATGCCCCCGGCAGCGCTGAACACCCTTTCTGATAGCACGCTGGCGGCAGGGCAGGCAAGCACCTCCAAGGCGTACAGGACAGTTCCAGCCACGTGTCCAACTTGGATTGCGAAGACCCAGTACAGTTTGTTCTCCACTATCCGGACAACACGTGTGTCCCGGGAAAAGCAGCCCAGCATGAAGTCAGCCATGTGTGCCAGACTCTGAATAGGCAATGACGTCACTGCCCCCACCAGAAGGATCACTTGCCATTTCCTCCTCTTCCTCTTCCGCCTCCTCTCCGCCCCATCCGCGCTGAACCAATGGGGACGCACACAGCCCTGACTGCTACCTCGCCGCCAGCATCCTCCTCCTCTTCCACAGCCACCTCCACGTCGTCCTCCTCCTCCTCATCCTCCTCCTCCTGCAACTGCCACCGTGAAGCAGACAAAAGTGTGGTCTGACTGTGTAGCTCCGTTGCGTCTCCTCCTGCCCCCGTCTCCTCTGTGTGCAATGCGTTCTCCCTTATTGCGATGAGGGATTCTTAAGGACGCATAGGAGCGGGATGGTTACGCTCGGCCCTGCTGGCTGTGGCCTCACTTCTCTGTCTGAACTGTCCCTCTGCCTGTGGACATCCCTCTGCCTGTGGACATCCCTCTGCCTGTGGACATCCCTCTGCCTGTGGACATCCCTCTGCCTGTGGACATGCCTCTGCCTGTGGACATCCCTCTGCCTGTGGACATTCCTCTGCCTGTGGACATCCTCTGCCTCTTGCTGGCCTTTTTCGGTGCTGCGCAGACCACCACCTCTCCACTGCTTTCCTCGCTGGACATCACCCTGGACCGGGGTCAGTATCGGACAGTACAAAGCGGTGGTACATTTCATACTCCAGCCGTGGCCTGTTTTCATTCTCCCAATGCCTTGAGACATGTACTGAAT
>ONZH01011148.1:0-23167 GCA_900303285.1 Rhinella marina
AAAGGCCAAAGCGTCCTTCAGCCTTTCTGATAACCCTTGACAAAACTTACTACAGAGAGCCGGATCGTTCCATTCGGTACCCGTAGCCCACCTCTGAAACTCAGCGCAATAGATCTCAACAGAGCGCTCACCCTGATGAAGGTCGCGTCACTTGGTCTCGGCCAGGGAGATGCGATCCGGGTCATCATAGATAAGCCCCAAAGCATTGAAAAATTAATCCACCGACTGGAGAGACTGTGATCCGGTCGTCAGAGAAAAGACCCATGACTGTGCATCTTCCTTGAGCAACGAGATCACCACACCAACTCTCTGTTCCTCATTACCAGATGAATGTGGACGCAACCTAAAGTACAATTTGCACGCCTCCCTGAACAAAATAAAGTTATCACGTCCCCCAGAGAATCTATCTGGGAGAGCGACTTTAGGCTCCAGACAGGCCTGGCAAACACCACCCCCGGGACCAACAGCCTGTGGTCTCTGAATCTGGGTGACGGTCGTGTGGAGGTCATGTACCTCCAAGACAGACCCTGCAGCTGCTCGGCGAATACAGCAATACGATCCATGGCTGTACAGATGCAAACAACAAAGTGACGGTAATTGGTGGTTTATAATGTCACGCACAGGTGTGTGTGGGGGGAACCAAACCGAGCATAGGAGGGAAAGGAGATTAGGCCTAGGAACTAAGGAAGGAAGATGGAGACCTCCTACAGGAAACCCTGGCTCAATTCCTGTCTATCTACCAGTATGAACAGGCCTCAAAGGTAGGCAAGTTCATACACAGGAACCTAAACACCGAACTGACCCTATAGGACTCTGAAACTAATGACAGGAATGAGTCTACCTGTTCCTCCAAATGGAAGGACAAACAGGAGTCTCCCTTAGGCCTAATAACAAAACACACAGAAGGGAAAAGGAAACTTATCTTTCAATGAAGAAATGGAGGCTCCAGGAAAGGTGTTAGAACCCATAGAGAACCACAGCTTGTACATGATGGTGATGGGGGGGGGGTGTGATTTGGAGTCTTTGAGGCAGATTGGTCAGAGTGCCCATGGTGGCCCTTGTTACAAAGAACTAAAATGTGAACATGAGCATCACAAATGGCAAATGGAGCAGCGAAAGAAAGTGAACTGGTATGATGTATCACGTAACATAGTAACATAGTTTATAAGGCTGAAAAAAGACATCTGTACATCCAGTTCGGCCTGTTTTCCTACAAGTTGATCCAGAGGAAGGCAAAAAACCCCTGTGAGGTAGAAGCCAATTTTTCCCATTTTAGGGAAAAAAATTCCTTTGCGACTCGAATCAGGCAATCAGAATTAATCCCTGGATCAACGACCCATCTCTAGTAACTATAACCTGTAATATCATTACCCTCCAGAAATACATCCAGGCCCCTCTAGAACTCCTTTAGTGAACTTACCATCACCACCTCCTCAGGCAGAGAGTTCCATAGTCTCACTGCTCTTACCGTAAAGAATCCTCTTCTATGTTTGTGTACAAACCTTCTTTCCTCCAGACGCAGAGGATGTCCCTTCGTCACAGTCACAGTCCTGGGGATAAATAGATCATGGGAGAAATCTCTGTACTGACCTCTGATATAGTTATACCTAGTTATTAGATCTCCCCTCAGTCGACTTTTTTCTAAAGTGAATAAGCCTAATTTTGATAATCTTTCTGAGTACTGTAGTCCACCCATTCCAGTTATTACTTTAGTTACCCTCCTCTGAACCCTCTCCAGCCCTGCTATGTCTGCCTTGTTCACAGGAGCCCAGAACTGTACACAGTACTCCATGTGTGGTCTGACTAGTGATTTGTAAAGTGGCAGGATTATGTTCCCATCACGGGCATCTATGCCCCTTTTGATGCAACCCATTATCTTATTGGCCTTGGCAGCAGCTGTCTGACACTGGTTTTTACAACTTAGTTTGCTGTTCACTAAAATTCCTAGGTCCTTTTCCATGTCAGAGTTACCTAATATTTTACCATTTAGTATGTACTGGTGACTTGCATTATTCCTTCCCATATGCATAACCTTACATTTGTCAGTGTTAAACCTCATCTGCCACTTCTCTGCCCAAGCCTCCAGTCTATCCAGATCCATCTGTAGCAGTGTACTGTCCTCTTCTGTTTTAATTACTTTACACAGTTTAGTGTCATCTGCAAAAAATTGATATTTTACTGTGCAAGCCTTCTACAAGATCATTAATAAATATATTGAAGAGAATAGGGCCCAATACTGACCCCTGTGGTACCCCACTAGTGACAGTGACCCAATCTGAATATGTGCCGTTAATAACCACCCTCTGTTTTCTATCACTGAGGCAGTTACTTACCCACATACAGACATTTTCTCCCAGGCCAAGCATTCTCATTTTATATACTAACCTTTTATGTGGTACCGTGTCAAATGCTTTGGAGAAGTCCAGATATACGACATCCATTGATTCGCCGCGGTCCAGTCTAGAACTTACCTCCTCATAGAAACTGATTAAATTGGTTTGACATGACCGATCCCTCATGAAGCCATGCTGATATGGAGTTTTTGCTTATTGTCATTGAGGTACTCCAAGATAGCATCTCTTAGAAAACCCTCAAACAGTTTGCCCACGACAGATGTTAAACTTATCGGCCTATAGTTTCCAGGCTCTGTTTTTGGACCCTTTTTGAATATTGGCACCACATTTGCTTTGCGCCAATCCTGTGGAACACTCCCTGTCAGTATAGAGTTCTTAAATATCAGAAATAAGGGTCTGGCGATGACATTACTTAATTCTCTTAGGATACGGGGGTGTATGCCATCCGGTCCTGGTGATTTGTCTATTTTAATCTTTTTAAGACGCTGCTCTACGTCTTCCTGGGTCAGACAGGGCACTTTTAAAGAGGAATTTACTTTTATATTCTGCATTTCATCTGACACTTTATTTTCCTCAGTGAATACAGTGGAGAAAAAGATATTTAGTAGCTTTGCTTTCTCCTCATCGCTCTCTGCAACTCCCCCCTCATTACTCTGTAAGGGGCCGACACCTTCAGGTTTATACTTTTTACCATTTATATAATTAAAGAACATTTTAGGGTTAGTTTTACTCTCTTTGGGATTAATCTCTCGGTCTCTAGTTTGGCTGTTTTTATTTGTCTTTTACATATTCTGTTTTTTTCCTTATAGTTTTTCAATGCTTCCTAGCCACCCTCCTGTTTTAGTGATTTAAAAGCTTTCTGTCATTTATTGCTTTCTTTACAGTTCTGTTTATCCACATTGGTCTTTTTCTTGTTCCTTAACCTTTTATTCCCATAAGGTATGTTCCTCTCACAATTAGATATTAGGATGCTTTTAAAAATATCCCATTTTGTGGCTGTATTTTTATTTTTGAGGACTTTGTCCCAGTTAGTTAGGCCTATGGCCTCTCTCAGTTGGGTAAATTTTGCTTTTTTTATATCATGAGAATTTCTTGTTTGCTTGCCTGAACAAGAGGTGGCACCAAGATGCACCATAGAAAGAAGGCAAGCTGGTGGAAGAAGGGTGATGCTCTGAGTTGCTGTAAAGCCTTGGGTCCTGGCATTCATGTGGATGTTACTTTGAGAGGTACCAACTAAAAATTGATGCAGTTCAAGTACACACTTTTGATGGAAACGTTATTACCTATGACAGCCCCACTTCAAAAATTGTTCAGGAATGGTCTGAGGAAAATTAGTTCACTCTGTTGACTTGGCTCCTAATTCCCCAGATCTCAAGTCCCATTGAGCATCTCTGGAACGTACTGTAAAATATATCCATGTAGGCCCCACCTTGCGACATACAGGTCTGCTGCTAACTTCATGATGCCAGATACTACAGAACACATTCAGAGGTCTTGTACAGTCCATGATTTGATGTGTTAGAGCTGTTTGGTGGCATGAGGGGACCTACAAAATATTAGGCAGGCAGCTTTAATGTTATAGTTGATAAACGTTCATCACCCTATTATCTTTGGTTGACTTTGTACTACTCTGTGTAGGATGTTCTCTCATTAAGGCTTCATTCACACTACCGTATGTTCATTTCCGTATCTTATCCGCATTTTTGCGGATAAGATGCGGAACCATACGGACCCATTCATTTTTCCATAGTGTGCATTCCGAATCCGTATATTACGGAAGTTCTCCCGCAAAAAAAAGGAAACATGTCCTATACTTGGCCGCAAAACACGTGCGTAGCCCCATTAAAAGTCAATGGGTCCGCAAAATTACGGAACACTACGGAAGACTTTCCGTATGTCTTCCGTTCCGTTTTTATATGGACACGGAATACATACAGCAGAGACAAGCCAAGCCTCTGTTAGCTATAGGGCTAACCCAGGGACTATCTCTGCTTTGTTTTATACAGAACACCAGAACCCTACCATTACTAATGTGATAAATACCATACAAAATTGTTCAGGACATGAAAAATAGGTTGCCAGAACAATTAATGTTCTTATATGAAAGCTGAAACCTCTTTAAACGTAATAGCTGAAAGGCAATAAGATTGTTTTGTGCTAACATAATGCTTCCATAACAATGCATTATTAATTGTATTAGAATTTTGTGCTTGAGGATACTTTATATCTCACGGAACATTGGTGATTGCAGTTATTCTTTATTTGGTATGATGTAAAACTATGAAAAATTATATCCATTTGTCGAGATGTTTTTGAAGAGACACAGACTCACAGGTCCCCAAGAAATTCTACAATATCACATAAAACCCAATCATAAATGATGACTATAGCAGCATAACTATGGCTGAAATAGATCACTGTGAGAATTATCATTATCATTTATAGTCAATAGCAATATATAGGAAAATGCTGTTATATACACTTTTCATGCCAAACGCAGAGACCTTATTCACTCACTAAGCATGAGCTGGATGTCTAGACCCCAGTAAGAAACCTTTCACCACTATCGAGGAAGCCCTGCTTCTTCTTTGCTAATTTAAGTAAGCTCTCCTTAAAGACAATAACCCTGTATAGAGACTTACTGGAAGTGCTCCATGGTATAGAGACTTATTGGCAATGCTCCAAGGGAAAACAATATGCAAAGAGGTACCTCATAGGGAACCATTTCCATAAAGTGGTGCTAGTAAGATGATTTATACCATGATCTATACCATGGAGCATTCCAGTAAGTCTCTATACAGGGCTGGTCTCTTTAAGCAGAACCAGTATCCTGCCTAAGTTTCATTCAAGGCATTACTCCCAAGCAGCCAGAATTTTAGTCCATACTGATCAGATAAGATGCAAGCACCCCAAAAATAGCTGTGGATGGATGGATATTTGGCTTGGCTGTTTTCCGTTATGTCCCAAGACTTGTTAAAAAGTTGGATTTTGACTCATAGGGAGCCACTTCCACAAGGTGGTGGTAGCGAGATGGTTCTCTTTCCTTGAGAGATACCTCTTTTGTAAGTGAAGTGAGTAATAAGCCTGCCAAAATATCCCCTATTAATTAACTAATACGATCAATGGTAAATAAAAGCCATGTTGAAATCACAGAAGACCTAAAGCTTTGGTCAATGTGCAGGATGTATTGTCTTCAATATATTATTTTGAAAAGAGCAATGGACTTTGTTCTTTGTGGATGCAGTTGTTGTGGTGATTGGTATGGTCATAAGTAAATCACATAGCCAGATGATGGTGACCTAAGAGGTCTTGATTCTGCATGCTTGGTACATATACTACTGAAGAATCATTAGATTTATATCTCCCTACAAAAGAATGTTATACCCTCCATTATAAAAATACATTGACCTTGCCAGAAGGCTAGGAAACGAAGTGCAAGCTTTCTTGGGTATTTCTTCATCTTCAACACAAGAATTTAAAGGTGTTTTTCTGAGACTTTTGTACTGATGACTTGTCCTCTGGATAGGTCATCAGTATCTGATTGGTGGGAGTCTGACACCCGGGACCCCCACCAATCAGCTGTTTGAGAAAGCTGCGGCACTCTCAGTAGCACTGTGACCTTCTCTCAGCGTTTCCTAGGCCGAGTGATGACACTTCATCGGTCACATGGCCTAGGCGTAGCTCAGCCTCTTTCACTGTGTGAATGGGGCTGAGCACCATACCAAGCACAGCCACCATACAATGTACGACACTGTGCTTGGCAAGCTATGAGAAGGCTGCCGGCTAGCAGATCTCGCTATGGCATCGGCCGCAGCGTCCCCGTCGCTAGGCAATGTCCTGGTCACGTGATCGGGCTCCATGAGACACGGAGCCCGACACATTGAATCGGGCCATCTAGTGTTCTTGCTGTGCAGAACAGACATCTCATTTTTCTCTTCTTCTACCATTTGTATCACCAATGTATGTATATATTTTACACTTATTATTGCCTTTTTTTAAGGTTATGGTAATTATGTTAATTTTGGTGACCTCCCCCCATCCCTCCCCCTCCCTCCCCTTTACACCCCCTCTCTTTTTGGCGGGTTTTTTTGGTTATTTATATTGAGACTCTGTGTATTGTAGCATTCTGTATGTTTTTGTACCTGAAGAAGGGGTGTTTATACCCCGAAACGCGTAGTACTATTTCAAATAAAAGAATCGAAATCCTATTCAACTGACGACCAGTTCCTTGCGCCGTGGAATACAATTTTCTTTGCACCTATGAGAAGGCTGAGGCTCTCACAGGATCACTGATGCTTTCTCAAACAGCTGATCAGCAGGGGTCCCAAGTGTTGGATCAGATACAGATGATCTATCCTGAGGATAGGTCATCAGTTGTAAAGACTTAAAAAACCCTTTTAAAGATCCCCATAGACAAAGAGTTTTCCGAGATCTTTTTTCTTTTACTGAACAGTGGGGGTCCGACACCCAATGGACCCCACCTGTCAGCTGTTTGAGAAGGCAGTAGCGTTCCTGTGAGCGCTGCTGCCTTCTCACAACTTACCAAGCATAGTGCTGTACATTGTATACAGGCTGTGCTTGGTATTGTGCTCAACCCCAAACACTTGAGGATAGGTCATCAGTAAAAAACAAACATCCTTTTAAACTACTGTCGGCTAAACCTGCTGTCAGCTTGACATCTGACCATTTAATGTATTTGAGAAGCCCCTAACTCTCCCTAATAAATATTATTAGGGTAGGGCTGGACTGGGATTGAAATTCAGCCCTGACATTTTAAAGTAGACAGGCCAACTTGCTGTCTAGTGAGTGTGAAATATGTTTGTGCACCCCCCCAAACCCAATCCCACCCCAGTGCTAATGGCATATTTGGATGGAGATTGCATTTCAGACTACCAAACATACATGAGAATACACTACATACCTATTACATCCAGTGACATCTCCTGTAATATAGATGTTCTCTCTGGGAGCAGACCACCATGATGGCATCTTTCAGCCTCATCTCATCTCTGCAGAGTGTGCCACACAGACCTCTTAGATTCCTCACTTTTCCATCCTCTTCTTCCTCCTGATGCCCCAGCGGTGTCATCCTGCTGCTACCCCTCAACTGTGCCTACGGTGCTCCCCAATGCTGCCAAATACTATATTGAAGAAATAACAGTACCATACAGATAGTCCCCATAGTAATATAAAAGTCCCACCAAGTATAATTCTCTCCCAGAGTGTCCTTATTACTAATAGTGTCCTCTACAGTGATAATGAACCATTAGAGTGCCCCCAGGGGTGGATTGGCCCTAGACCTTACAGGGAAATTTCCCAGTGGACCCTCCTTCAATGGCAGCCAGTAGAAGTTTGAGGATGTATTTTGTGCTGCTGGTGGCAGTTTTTTGTGATTTTTTTTGTGGTATTTGGCTCTGTTGGGGTAGTATAATGTGCCACAATGTGGTATTGCTGGCCCTGCCTTCCATCAATTAGGACCCAAATACAAAACAGGGCCACTTTAAAGGGGTATTCCCATCTCACAAGTGTAGTTTGTATAGTTAGATATAGCAATACCAATATTATTACTAATAGAATGTATTTATATAAAATGTACCGTTTAGAAGATTTGCCTATTTGTATAGGCATTGTCCCACACACATCAGTCAGGCCGTTGCCCCTGGTTACGGCCACCGCGGCCATGTAGTAGTGGTGGCTGGCTTCCTCCTTTTTAAACCCGCTCTGAGGTAACTGCTGTATTGTGAACGCACATTGCATGAACATGCGCAGACATATCTTAGGGTACTTTCACATCTGCGTTTTGGACGCTACCAGCTACGCTGGTCAGGATCCGTCCAAAACGCAGACTTTATAAATGGATCCTGCTGCATAGAGATGAATGGATCTTTTGGAAACGCAGACAAAAATGCTACAACCCTAAGATGTGTCTCCGCATGCTCATGCAATGTGCGTTCACAATACAGAAGTTACCTCAGAGCGGGTTTGAAAAGTAGCAAGCCGACCACCAATACTACATGGCCACGGTGGCCGTAACTAGGGGCAACGGCTTGACTGATGTGTGTGGGACAATGCCTATACAAATAGGCAAATCTTCTAAACTGTACATTTTATATAAATACATTCTATTAGTAATAATATTGGTATTGCTATATCTAACTATACAAACTACATTTGTGAGATGGGAATACCCCTTTAAGTTACCAGTCCGCCCATGGTGCCCCCATTAGTAGTAGAGAACTCTATACTGTACCCAATAATAATGCCCCCACAGAACCTCCAGTAGTAATAATGCCACACAGTGCCCTCAGTAGTGATAAAGCTCCTCACAGTGCACCCAGTAGTAACAAAGTCCCTTAAAGTGCCCCTGTATTTATATGGCCCCTAAAGTGTCCCCAGTAGTAATAAGGCCCCATAAAGTTTCCCTGGTAGTAGTAATGCTCCATAGTGCCCTCAGTAGTGATAAAACTTCCTCCTCCCAGTAGTAATAAGGCCCCCTAAAGTGCTCACAGAAATAAGACCCTTCTTTAGTACTCCCAGAAGTTTAATGCCCTCTGCCCACTTAGTTATGATGATCCCCTGCAGTACCTCCAGTAGTTATAATGTCCCCCTATATTTCTCTAGTACTTATAACACTCCCATGTAATGCCCCAGTACTTATAATGCCTCCCTGTAGTGCTCCAGCAATTATAATGTCCCCTGTAGTGCCCCCAGTAATTATACTGGGGGCACTACAAAAAATCTCACCTGAGTGCTGCTTCTGCCTCAGTCTGTGAAGCAGGCCACAGGACTGATCTGACTGCATTTCAAAGCAGGAGGTTGCTATAAAGTCATGGAGCCACCTGCATCCTGGTGGCATTTATGACAGCCTGAGGTGCCTCATAGGCTCCAGGCCTAGTCACCAGTGGCCTATGAGAGTGATGATTGGGCCTGCCGCACTATTCAACTGTATCAGCATTCTGAGGGCGACAATATAGTTGTGTGGCGGCCACTACTTAGAGGGCCCTGGGCAAAACATCTGGAGCCAAGCACCGAATGTTGTGGCTTAGCCTGAGGTGGCCCACTCTGGCACTAGTCCATTTGCCTGAATTGCCAGATGGGCAGTCTGGCCCTGGTCGGGGGAGAAAAGGTTCGGGAATTTTAATGCCAGAAGTTTTGTTCTTCTGGGAGAAAAGCTGCCACCAGAGGTTTTCCTCTCTCCCCATTGACAACAAATATACGCTTGGCCAAACCGAATGTATATGTGTATGGGGGAGTGAGGAGAGATAGCTGTTCAGCTGACAGCTATTCAAGGTGTATGGGCACTTTAAATGGAAAATCGCAAAGAACAGAAGAGAAAACTCACGCCAACTTCTGTAGCAGTGTGAAACCACCATGCAAAGGACTTCGCTCCAGTTGAGTGTTAAATCCAGTAAACCATTCATCCAGCGCTGAAGGGTTAAAAAGTATTTCCAGCTTTATTGAGGATACATGTTAAAAACATTCCAGAGCATATTACTTTGCCATAATCCGTCAACTGTTACACAGTGTTACTCAGGATTAGCATGCATGGAAAAGAGTGGGGTATATATAGAGGCTATACCCAACCCATCATCAGGTACAGATTAATTAATACCTAGATACAAGTGATGACATTGGATTCCACGGGCGGGGATGGGGACGAGCCTCCCTAGCGTCACCAGCGATGCTAGAGAGGCTTGTCACCGTCTGCCATTGGCTGCTTGCCCCTGACACTGGATGTTTTCATCCGCGCATGGGGAGAAGCAGCAGCGATGGGACCAGGAGCGGCATGGGGATCCAGGTAAGTATATTCAGTGTGTGGGGCCCCAGCATATTGGGGGGCTTTATATAGGATTGATTTGTCAACTGAGACTCTCACTCCAGATCATGTCGCTGGTCATCATTCTGTCTTATTTTTGTCTCTTCTGTTAATTTTGAACTTTTTTCAACTATGATGGATATTAATAGGTTTACCTTACTGTTTGTTCTTTTTGTTTGTTTTTTTACCATGGATGTTTCTGATGAATCTAATGTTGATGTTTCACATACTAATGAATTCCGGAATCTGGACTTTGCAGAGCAGAGGGCTTTTCTGCAGCTATCTGAACTGCAGGGTCACGATACCATACATAATGTGAACAAGGTCAAAAACTTCAAAATGTCAAACCCTCAATTTTATCCACTACAATCTAGGACTACCTCTATGGATAAATTCCAGGAATTAGTGGAGCTGTATCTATTGCTATTATCTGACGGTTCATATTCTGTCCCCCCTTACTGCAATCTTTTCCACAAGAAATTTCTTGCTTGTAAACAACTACAACAGTGGTGGTGAACCTATGGCACGGGTGCCAGAGGTGGCACTCAGAGCCCTTTGTGTGGGCCCTCGCACCCTGGAAAAAGTCTATGGTGTATCAATATGCCTTAGACTTTTCCTGCCAGTCATCAGCGCAGGGCGCACTATGAGCAGCACAGACAGCGCACTGAATATAGGCAGGCTATTATAACTAAATGTACGTGGAGGATATACTATATTGGGCTGTAGTATTCAAGTTAAATTGCTGTGTTGGCACTTTGCAGTAAATAAGTAGGTTTTGGGTTGCAGTTTGGGCACTCGGTCTCTAAACAGTTCGCCACCACTGAACTACAAGCTATGGATAATATTGTGATGAAAATTGCTGATAAGGGGGGGCACAGTGGTTGTCATGAGCTGCGGGCAATACAGGTCAGGTATATAGAAAATGCTAAGTGATACCTCTATTTATTGCGTGCTCCCTCAGGACCCTATTCACACTATACAGCAAAAACAAACAAACAATTGTTAATGAAGGGTGTGTTCCTAGGGGTTTTGAATTCTAAGGTTGCAGATTATTTGTATGTGGCTGATCCACTGAACCCCATACATGCACTTCCCAAGGTGCATAAATCCAACCCCCACCCCACCCCCAATGCGACCTATTGTCGGTGGGAATGGTTCAATATGTGAAAAGATTGGGGGTGGCCGGACAGTCTGTTACAACCTCTGGTTTATAGGCTGCCGGGTTTCGTAAAAAAAAAACAGCAGAGATGTGTTATGCGATTTGACTAAGGGCTCATGCACACGACCGTATGTATTTTACAGTCTGCAAAAAATATGGATGACATCTGTGTGCGTATTTCGTTGAATGGAACATCTGGCCCCTAATAGAACAGTCCTGTTCTTGTCCGTAATGTTCTATTTTTTGAGGAATGGAAATACGGACATACGGAAACGGAGTGCAAATGGGGTAACTTCAGGGTTTTTTTTTGTGGACCCATTGAAATGAATGGTTACGTTTGTGTGAATGAGCCCTAAATAGGCAGTGGAGTGAGGACAAGGTATGGATGACCTGTGATGTTTCTGCTCTGATAATTCATCTATACCCAGGGGTGCACCTAGCCTTTCTGCTGCCTGAGGCGAAAACTGAAATGGTGTCCCTCCCTCTTCAATGCCAATTTCATAACCTAACCCCTTCTCTTCAGCCCATGGCCCTTCGGCTGCCCCTCTCTTGCCCCTACCTGGTGCTGTCTGAGGCAATCACCTCACCCGGCCTTATGGGTGGTCCACTCCTGTCTATACCACATGAAGTTGTCATGCAGGCCCTCACTTTTGAATGGCAGAAATACAGTTCTTATACCCCAGATTTATGTGGGTTTGCACTGCAAGTGACTTCTTTTCTCATGAATCATAATTATTTTTCATTTGATGGGGTATTTTACTTGCAACAGTGTCAATAGGGGCGAAATATTCACCCTCATTGGCAAACCTCACTATGGCGTATTAAGAGGAATTGTTCCTTTACAACAGTGGCAATCCATTTGGAGGGTGCATATACTGGTATGGCAGATACACTGATGACCTACCCTTCGTGTGGCAGGGAGATATGTCTGCCATTAGAGATGAGTGAATTTTTCAAAACTTTGGTCGGTTCGCCAAATTTTCCAAAACAATTTGATTCCATCCAAATTAATTTGTGGAGAATCGCGTTGAAAAACTGCTACTTCCTGGCTGCAGAGAGCCTGTATAGTGGTGTAGAACACTGTGCCTTGCAGGAACACGCATAGGGAGTCTGCTGTGGTAGTGGGAAGTGTGAACTCAGCCTTACAGGTCAATGTTAGTGGCAGGTATAAAGAACCGTGCAAAGGCCTAAGATCCCACTATAGTGTGAAAGAGTGCACTCCTTTTACACCAATTCACTGATTCCCCATAGATTTCTACAGAACCTGTTCTATTAAACTCTTATACAAGTAGAGCCCAAACCCCGAAAGAGTGGAGTGGGTGTCACCAGTAAGTTTGTATTGACGTCCCTGATTATTTTGACCTTCCTCAGATCCATCAGAACAATAACCCCCAAAGAACGGATCCTGCCTGTGGAGCATACGCCTTCACTCGGTCAGCATTTGGTCATTAATCCATCAGTATTGCTAAAGCCAAAAAAACAGGAGTAGATTTGCATTTCTTCTGTATTTTGTACCCACTCCTGCATTTGGCTACCAAATTATAAGCCAATTCTGATGGGACCATGTCATACAGGCCTTACAGCCACTACATAGACAGAATCCGTTGTGCGTCTCATTTTCCCTTTCTTCTGACAGATCAGAAGAAGGGTCAAATAAATGATGATGTCAGCCAGGGCGAAATGCAAAATAGTGGCCCAGTCATGGAGTGGGGAGGGTGGGAACAGCATGAGACGTCCACAGAGTGGCCCAATAACACAGATGGCAACGGTAAAGTTCCTATCACCACTAATGTCTGTGCTTGAGGAATTGATCTAGAACAAGTTTCGATTGTTGTCAACTTTGACCTGCCTGTGACTGCAGAAGGTCTGACAGAGTGGCAAGGTGACATAATGTGGAAGTGGCAGCAGTAGCAGCATCAGGAGGTCACAGAGTGGCACAATGACAGAGATGGCAATGGTAAAGTTCCTATCACCACTAATGTCTGTGCTTGAGGAATTGATGTAGAACAAGTTCCGATTGTTGTCAACTTTGACCTGCCTGTGACTGCAGAAGGTCTGACAGAGTGGCAAGGTGACATAACGTGGAGGTTGCAGCAGCAGCGTCATGAGACCACAGAGTGACCCGGTGACATAGTGGGGAGGTGGGTGGCAATAATAGTACCCGCTGACAATGGTGGATGTAAGAAGGAGCACTTGGCATCAGATGTGTGGCATCAGGTGGGGGGCAGCATCAGAATAGTGGCTGAAGCAGGTAGCCAGAAGAAACCGGTCTCTTTTGTCAAGGTTTGGGTGAGGCAGCATGGATGATCTAATCTGATGCATCAGGCATTGGTGGGTGGAAATCCTGGCTGATCCACGCCTGATTCATCTTGACAAAGGTCAGTCTCTCCACATTTTGGGTGGACAAGCAAGTTCTCCTTGGGGTAACTATGGCCCCCACCACACTAAACATCTGCTCTGATGCCACACTACAGGCAGGGCAAGAAAGCTTTTCCAGGGCAAACTCGGCCAGTTGTGGCCACAAATCCAGTTTGGCTGCCCAGTAGTCCAGCGGATATTCAATGACTGGTGGCAGGGTGCACTCCCAGTATGTCACCACCTGCTGGTTCAGGTTCTGCTCTATGTCTAGCTGCTGGTGAATAGTTTCTTCATCATGCGGGTGAAGAAAGCTGTTCATCAGCAACTCTAAACTAAGGCTGCTGTTGATGGGGCTGGTACTGCTCCTGCCACCCCACCTTCCCCCCAGCAGCCATGGCAGTGGAACGTGAGCGCAGAGGCCCCCCCAGTCAGACCTGCGAGAAGATGGACAATGACGCAGATAGGCAGCGGCCAACTGACTACATAGGATGTATTGATAGTAGTTCAGTTTGTCCTCCCTCTCAGTGGATGTGTAAAAAAGGCCCCCATTTTGGACCAGTAGTGAGGGTCTAACATGGTGGAGGGACTCCCTCCCTCCATCTCCACTGCATACTTCCACGGTGTGTCTGGGTCCTCTGCCTCATCTTCCTCATTGCCCTGTAGCTCCTCTAGCTGCTCCTGCTCATCCTCTCCTGTCACCTGTGTAGAAAAACCACCCATTTCTCTATACATTGCTTGTGCTCGAATGTCCTCCTCCTCTTCCTCCTCCTCCAGTTCAGCCCCCACAGGGCTCATGTGGCCGTGAGATGTAGTCGCCACGTCTCCTGTCCCCTGACCAGCCAGATTTACCAGCATCTTTTCCAGGATATGAATGAGGGGAATGACGTTTATCCCGTAGCCCTGGCCACTGACAAATAAAGTGGCCTCCTCAAAGGGCACGAGCAAATGGCAGGTGTCACGCATGAGCTGCCACTGGCTGACATCGAAGTTACACAGGGGAGTACCTCTGTCTGCTTGGATCATCAAGAAATCGTTTATGGCCTTTCTCTGTTCGTATAGTCGGTCCAGCATATGGAGGGTAGAATTCCAACGGGTGGAAATGTCGCATATCAGCCTATGTTGGGGGACACCATTCTGCTGCTGTAGCTCAAAGAGGGTGTGCTTGGCGGCGTAAGAGTGGCTGAAGTGTATGCAAAGTTTTCTAGCCATTTTTAGGATGTCTTGCAGATGGGTAGAAGACTTCAGGAACCGCTTGATAACCAGATTAAACATGTGTGCCATGCAGGGCGCATGGCACAGCCCTCCTTGATGCAGAGCCGACACCGTGTTCTTCCCGTTGCTGGTCACCATGGTTCCGATTTTGAGTTGTCGCGGAGAAAGCCAGGATTTGATTTCTTGATGAAGAACGCAGAGCAATTCCTCCCCTGTGTGACTCCGTTCGCCCAGGCAAACGAGGTGTAGAACAGCGTGAGACCGCCATGCCCTGCATATGTGGTATGCTGGTGGGGCACTGTGGATTGTCCCTGCAGTGGAGGCTGAGGCAGACATTGTCGCAGGACCAACGGCGTGAGAACGTGGAGGCGGAAGCGGCGTCGCCTGGCCAAGTTGCTGGTTTGGCTGACCGTAGTTACAGCTCCACACTTCCCGCAGCCGTGCACTTTGGCAGACACCAGTGGGCCGTAAAGGACATATATGTCAAGTTCAGTGGATGTGGATCCACTGTGTCACGAGAATGTCTTCCTCGGAGGGCGTTGTCTAAGTTTACCTTCCGTTCTTCACAGTACCCCTGATGGTGGGGATAGACTTTCCCGGGGAGGTACACAAGGTCGCTACCTCTCGAGGTGAGACAGTACTCGTGACAGCTGGCCCAGACTGACCAGGTACTAAGGTGCAAGACACCAGAGAGACAGACGCTGAGTAGATGACTGCAGGAGGGAACACACTGTGAGCACACAGGGACGGGTCAGACATGAACCAGGAACAGGAGTCAGGTGCTGGATAAGTAGTATGCACACTACAGCAGGGCTAAGGCAGAGTTCACACTTGTGCAGATCTGGGAAACTGGAGGAACTGGAAACACGGACAGGAAACTGCAGGAAGCTATACAGGAACCTTTGCAAGTCAGGGATGACTTATAGACGCTCAGGCAAGGAGTGAATGTCCAAGAAGGCTTATATAGTTTCAGACAGGAGGAAGGGGGAGTAACCAATTAAGGAGCTAGCCTAATAAAATGCAGCACCTGGAGACCAGTGCAACAGAAGCAGACAAAGAGGACAGGACTCCATGCCACACCAAGTGGCCAAACATCATGGCAGCAAAGAGCGAGGACGCTGGCCACAACGGTAAGTACGCGTGCGCCGCCCGGGACCCCTGGATGGCGTTACAATATACTGTTCCTGACCGTAGTTACAGCTCCACACTTCGCGCAGCCGTGCACTTTGGCAGACACCGACAGGCTCAAGGACTGGCCCACCTTCTGTTCTACATATTTGTGCAGGGCTGGTACTGCCCGTTTTGCAAAGAAATGACTGCTTGGAACTTTCCACAAGCCATCACTTCTCTGAATGGTGCACAGTCCACCACTTGGAAAGGGAGGGACTGCAGCACCAGCAACTTGGCCAGGAGCATGTTCATACATTAGTATGAGTATACACATACTGCTGTCTCTTGGCAATCGCTTCGCTGATCAATTTTTGATGGAATGACTGATGAGAAGTAGGAGGAGGAGCAGGAGCATCAGGACCAGCAGATGATGGGAAGGAAAGATGGCTCCTGTGAAGCGGGTGGTCTACCACAGGTATGTTTGGCTCCCGATCTCCCACTGATGCCACCCTGCTGACTCCAGGCCATGCTAGTGACTTGCTGGCTCTGTCGCAGCCTCACAGGCAAGCTGCCACCCTCTTCTCCCGCTGATGATGAAGCCCCTAATTCACCTGGCTCACAAGTGTGATCGGCTACATCATCATCATCGAGTACTGTCTGCACGTCACTGATGTCCTTCTCAACGGTCTCTGGGTCAGGAGCCTGACCCTCACAACACCAGGTCCCACGCCTCTCTCCTCATCGCTACTTGCCCGCCTAGCGGAGGAAGCGGCGGATGTCTCCTCCACATCTTGGCTGGCCAGTAGCTGCTGACTGTATATTGGAGCTGAGCCCACAGCATACATTACTTCTTTGGCTGAGGGAACAGAAAAGGACAGAGGCAGGTTAAGGACAGGCGAGGGCACAGGACCTGCTACCAGGCCATGCCAACTAAGGGTTGTGTCTGACGAACCCACCGACTCTTGGCGACTATTGAACCCTGTTCTGCTTCAATACTTCCCTCCCTATCCTTTTACCTACACTTCTATTGAGCAATATATAAGTTTGAAAAGCTTTTCTGCCACTTTCCCTAGTGCCTGCTAACGTCTCTCCCTGCACTGGAGTTCACTGGAGAATTGCAGAATCCAAGATGGCTGAGACTATTTATGTGACATCACAGGGCTGGCTGGCTGCTGATTGGCTGCATGCATGGCATTGTGGGTGATCCCTCATTCCCACAGTTCCTTGCTTCATGGTAATGTGATTCATTACCACGAAGCGTCAGTAAATTCGGATTCGGTGCGAATTGAATAATTCCTAAAATTCGGATCGAATTCCACTTCGTCAGCTTCGATTCGCTGATCTCTTTCTGCTGTATCAGTGTTTGTAGAATATTTAACCCTTTCATGACCTGGATGTCCAGGCAACTTTTTGGGATTTGGGCACATGGTGGTTTAGTGACCCTATTTTTTTTTTTGTTTGAATACGAAAATAATTTTTGCAATTTTTTTTACTTGACACTTAGGACTTATTATTAGAATGGTTTTTTTAAAGATATTTTATATTTTTTTAGGTGTAATTTAGACAAAAACCGCTAATTCTTATTAAAGAAAAGTAATTTTTTTAATTATAGATTTTTATTTTTTAAATATTAAAACTGACACACAAATTAATTATTGCAATGGGTTCCCTATTTGATGATGATCGTTTTGATATATAGCATGTATAGATTTTATTTGACGGGGCGACTATGGTGACTGTTTCCATTGGCGACTGCGTGTTTAATTTTTTTTTTTTTACACTTTTTTTGTTTGTTTTTTATTTATTTTTTTACTTATATATTAATTTACTTTTGACAAATAATATGTCCCCCAGGAGGTCATTAAAAGACCTCTAGAGGACATTGACTTTTTTTTTTAACACTTTTTTTTCCCACTGTTTCCACTGTAACTGGGGCATCCACAGGAGCCCCAGTTACAGGGGAAAACAGACCCCTGGGGGCTCATTAGACACAGGCAGAGCTGATCAGGGTCTCCTTAGACCCTGCAGCACTGCTGTGGCCCCTAGACACCCGGCGGTCACGTGACCGCCGGGACTAGTACAGGAAGCGGCGCTGCCGCATCTTTCCTGCTGCTCCTCCGGCTTATGTAAGGCTCTCCTCCGGCTTAGGAGAAGACAGAAGCGGTAATAAACCGCTCCTGTCTTCTCCTCAGGGTCCCCGCTCTGTCTGTGAGCCGGGACCCGACCTGCTCCTGCTAGATTGCAGGAGCAGGAGCTTTAATCCCAGCACTGATCAGCGCTGGGATTAAAGCGCTGCCTGCACGTGTATATACGTGCTATCTGCACGGGGCATGTGCAGATAGGACGTATATAGCCGTATGGCAGTCGTCAAGGGGTTAAACAACAATCTGTTTATTTTGAGATCCACCCACTATTACCACCCTACTGATATCATGTTTTTAGATCTCAAACACAACATACAATTAAAGCAATACTGTAAATGAGGTCATTCGAACCAAGAGAAACTGCAGCTGATCAGAGGCATATGAGGTGGAGGCCACTAACACCATTAGGAGATTACAGAATTGGCAGCTGTCAAGGGCTAGAAATATTGTAGCTAATAAGCCACAATCTGAATTATTACAAGAAAAACCAAAGATCGGTGATATAGATCATATGTACAATATAGTAACCAATATGAACAGATAAAAAATATCCTACACAAATATCTCCCATATTGATGGAAGATGATGTGTATCATATTATAAAAAAGGGCTGCCAGGTGGTCTACAGACGCCCACCATCTCTTGGTAATATCCTCTCACCCAGCCTATTCCCTCCTAGTAAAAGTCACAATAGATCTGTCATGTGGTTGAAGCAGAGAGGTTTTTCAGGTGCAGTTCACACCTCTGTAGGGTCTACCAGTTCACATACATCGGTCGCTTTATTTGTGATTTCAGAAGGTGTGTTATATATATGATCGTGTGAGTGGACTGCCAGAAACGCTACATAGGTTCCACCTCCGGAAAATTAAAAACCTGCATCCTGGAACATTTAAATGATATTTCCAACCAGAAGAATTCAAACAGGAATATATGTAATGTATTACGCCATTTTGTTCAGGCACATGACAGATCAACTAAAGCCTTCAGAGTCATGGACATAGAGGGGGTCTTCAACACCCCCTTTCCCCCTCCGAAGTGGTGACAGACAGCAGTTGCTGCACAACCGTGAGGCGTACTGGATGTTCCACTGCCACTCCCGCATACCCTACGGTCTCAATTGAAAATGAGAAATGATGCTACATTACTGATTTTATTATTGCATATGGGCTGCATAAAATATGGTGATGTTCTTTGCAAACCAAATACCATTTTACTTTAGTTGGTTATAATGTGGTATATCATACTATTGCCATTATGTCCCATATATATTTTTATTTTTATCACATTGCAGGATAATAGGATAACAGGCCGAACTGGATGGACAGATGTCTTTTTTCGGACTTATAAACTATGTTACTATGTTATTATGTCACATTGGTTTTAATTTACTATTTTTGTATGGTTTCTTCAAGCCCTTGTCAGGTGTTCTTTATGGAATACAATGTCATTATTTGTATGTATTAATCTGTACCTGATGATGGGTGGGGTGTAGCCCCTATATATACCCCGCTGTTTTCCATGCATGTTAGTTATGAGTAAGACTGCATTGACGGATTATGGCAAAGCGTTATGCCCTGGAATGTTTTTAACATGTATCCTCAATAAAGCTGGAAATACTTTTTAACCCTTCAGTGCTGGATGAACTGTTTAATGCACTTTAAATGGCCCTTTAAACTGGCCGAGAATTGGCCAGATAATTGCTAACGAGTATTCACTGGAATGCTTGTTAGCGATTATCTGGTGGTGTAAAAGGTGCCGCTGATTACCTGATCGGGCAAAATTCTTGTTCGTTAGGTAATTGGATTGTTTGTGTAGGGACCTAAATCGTCATTTGCCAGCAGCCGATCATGCTGTTTAAACATGCGCTGCTGCCGGCAAACAATGAGTCAGTATGAGGAAGAGTGATGGCATTAGTGATCACTCCTCCCCATTCTGTGGAGGAGATTGCTGCATGTAAATGCAGTGGTCTCCTCCACTGACGAGCAGATGATTGCCTCCTCCCTGACAATTGCATGCTAAATTGTCCCATCTAAAGGAACCTTAAGGCCTTTTTCACACAAGTGTGACGGATTCGGTCCGGATGAGTTCAGGACGCGTTCAGTGAAACTCACTCCATTTTGCAAGCATGTTCAGTCAGTTTTGTCTGCAATTGCATTCAGCTATTCAGTTTTTCCACCGCGCTGGTGCAATGCGTTTTTCACGTGTGTGATAAAAACTGAATGTTTACAAACAACATCTCTTAGAAACCATCAGAGAAAAACGCATTGCATCCGGACTAGCTTCAGGATGCATTGCGTTTTTCACTGAAGCCCCATTTACTTCTGTGGGAACAGGGCTTTTTGTTGTTGTTGTGGTTTTTTTTTCTAATACAGGAAGGGAGATAAGTGGCACCATCCTTTTGTCATTATGTCTGGTTTAGTCTAGTATAATTCTAGTCTAATATACTTACCAACATTTTAGTTGGTAAACTCAGGACCATCCACATGTATAACCTCCCTCATTTGGCCCAAATCTGCCAGGGCTGTCTCTGATAATTAGGGACAGTCCCTGCATATTCAGGATTTGTTGGTAACCATGTTCTTGTGTCAGCACTATCTAGAGAGTGATTTTTTGGAATTTTCTACTGAATTAAAAGTGCTCCAGTTGGCCTAAAAATTTCTCCCTAGGATTTTTTCTTTATTGTCTTTCTCTCTTCTCTCTCTCTCTCTCTCTCTCTGGTTTTTAATGCAAGATGGCATTAGTAATGTCACAGTGACAATGACATACACTGCTCACAAAAACTTAGGGATATTTGGCTTTTGGTGAAATTTATGGAAAATGTAAAAAGTTCACACTACAGTGATATTAAAGGGGTTCTCTGGGAATTAAGAAAATCAAAATACTTAAATATTACTTTATTATAAATATATTCCCAAATACCTTTCATTATTTATAATGGATCATTCTATCTGGGGAGCAATCATTAGGAGAAATAAAATGGCCGCCGTCCTAGTAGTACACACAGATACTGTCCTAATCACACAGGAGGACAAGTTACTTCACAAAACTGAGCTAAAGAATATCCTCCAGTCCTCTCTGCTCTGCTCGTCAGGGATTATGATCCTGAATACAGCTGATAAGATCTTCGGCTGAATCTCTGTAGGAATGGAGTTCATGAGGAGACATGGAGGTGGGGATGTGGTTTTGTGTCCTGCTATGTGATTAGGACAGTATCTGTGTGTACTACTAGGACGGCGGCCATTTTATTTCTCCTAATGATTGCTTCCCAGACAAAATGAGTCATTATAACTAATGAAAGGTATTTGTGAATATATTTATAATAAAGTAACATTTACGTATTTTCATTTTCTTAATTCCCGGAGAACCCCTTTAAATCATGAAAGTAGGGCATTTAAATAGAAGCTCCTGTGTGACAGGAGGCTGCTGCATATTAGTTTCTATGGAGCTCCTTCCAGGGAAAAATTCTCATGGACTCCAAATTCTAATGGATTGGGGTCCGCGAGATGCAATATAGTGATTGCTGGTATTGGGTCCAGGAGAGAGCTGTCCAGCTGACAGCTATTCAAGGTGTATGGGCACTTTAAAGGGCCCTTTACACAGGCTGAGAATCTGCCAGATAATTACCAACAAGCATTCACAAGAATGCTCGTCAGTGACTATCTGGCGGTGTAAAAGGTGCAGATACTATTAAAATCTAAAAATATTTTTCTTATAAGTCAAACAGCAAAACAAAGTAAATATAGTTAAGTAAAAAGTGATCAAAAAGTCATACACCATCAAAAAGTACAGATCACCCTGCAAAAAGTGAGCCCTCACATGGCTCTGAAAATGTAATTACAAAAAAGTTATAGGGGTTAGGATATTTCTTTCCCGCTTCCCACCAAATTTTATGCAACTGTAAATGGTACCATTAGAAAATGCATCTTGTCCCACAAAAACAAGCCCTCATTACAGCTATGTGAATGAAAAAAATAAAAGTTTTGGGAAGACAGGGAGTAAAAAACAAAAAATTTCCAGATCATAGTTAAAATCCTATGCTTTATAATCAGGCATCGTTGTGCAAAGCAGTGCTTCACTATTATGTTTCCTCTCCTTGTTTCCTATGAATGAGAGAGTGGAGGAGCATCAGGAAAAGTCGATTTGCCCCTAGCAATGTGAAAGTGGTGAGAAATACCATGTGGAGAACTTTATAGAAGAACACGCAAATTGACGATTTTATACTTCATGTGTACTTTATAATCTGGTTGACAACAGCGCAATTTCTGTTTTACAAAAAAAAAAAAATGGACACAAAGTGCTAGTTAATGTCTCTCTAAAATATATTTATTTTAGTCATGTCTAAGCCCTGGTATCTAAATGTCATGTAATAGTACAGTACTATGTCATATAACAATATGCATGTACTAGTAAAGAGTGCTTTTATACATTTTTAATTATGGGGATGAGTTTCAAGCAGCACTTATGATTTTACTTATTCAGTAAAGCTAGTATATTCTCATACATGTTATGTTGTAATAGCTATGCCACTTCCAAATATTACTTAAAAGCTATCTACACCTTTTGGGGGTAGTTTTTTAATTATTGCATTCTACTCATTTTGAGCTAATTTTTTTTTTATTGGTCTTTATTAGAGATGAGCGAGTAGTGTTCGATCGAGCCGGTATTCGATCGAATACTACGCTATTTGGCGTACTCTATTTCGTTCGAGTATAACGGCGATGGCGCACTTAGAATTCGTTTCCCCTCCCACCTTCCCTGGCGCTCTTTTTCCACCAATCAACATGCCAGGGGGGTATGACAGGCACGCTGAGCACGCTGGCAGCGCGAAAACAGCGTCTACATGGATTGGCTGGAAAAACCATGTGACCTCGAATATTAAAAACTCAGCTCTTCCTGCTCGTACGCATATGCTGCGTGAACTTAGTCAGGGACAGAGGCTGGAGAAGGGACAGACAGGTTTTAGCAGTTGGACAGGCAGGAGCGTGATTAAAGCCCTTATCAGGGCTACTATAGT